>PVKM010000717.1:0-96007 GCA_004027735.1 Carollia perspicillata
ATTCTACAACACATCATCTTTACACTGTGTTGTGCATTCAGCACCCGGAGTCAAGTCTCTGTCCATCAGTATTTATTCCCCTTACAATTTCCTTCATCTCTGCCCACCACCCTCCCAGCAATCATTACACCATTGTCCATGTCCATTAGTTTTTCTCTTTTTTCTTTTTGCTCAATCCTCCACCCTTTTACCCAACCCCACCCCAACAGCTGTCAGTCTGCTCTCCATCTATGAGTCTGTCTCTATTCTGCTTGTTAATTCATTTTATTAATTAGAGTACACATATGAGTTAAATAATATGATATTTGTCTTTTCATATTTGGAATGGAATATTTCACTTAGAACAATGTTCTCCAAGTCCATCAATGTTGTCACAAAGGGTAAAATTTTTTTCTTTTTGAAAATATACCTCAGCATCTTTATCCACTCATCTATTGGTAGGCACTTGGACTGCTTCCAGGTCTTGCCTATTGTAAATAATGCTGCAATAAACGTGGGTGCATATGTTCTTTCAAGTAAGTACTTTGTGTTTCTTCAGGTAGATTCTCAGAAGTGAAATTGCTGGGTAATAAGGCAATTCCATTTTTACTTTTTTGATGGAACTCCATACTGCTTTCCACAGCAGCTGTACCAATTTGCATTCCCATTAATAGTGCACAAGGGTTCCCTTTCCTCCACATCCTTGCCAATGCTTGTTTGTTGATTTATTGAAGATAACCATTCTTACAGGTCTGTAAGCTGATATCTCATTGTAGTTTAATTTGCATTTTCCTGATGATTAATGATGTTAAGCATCTTTTTACATGTTTATTGGGCATCTGTATGTCCCTTTGGAGAAGAATCTATTCAGGTCTTTTGTTATTTTTAATTGGATTGTTGTTTTTTCTTAGTGTTGAGTTTTATAAGTTCTTTATAAATTGTGGATAGCAGTAACCTCTTATCAGGTATAACAGGGAATATATTCTCCCATTCAGTTGGTTGTCTTTTCATTTTGTTGATGGTTACCTTTGCTATGCAAAAGCTTTTTTGTTCATTGTAGTCCAGTTTATTTGTTTGTTTGTTTGTTTCCCTTGCCTGAGGAGACATATCAGAAAAAACAATGCTACAAGAAATGTCTGAGATTTTATTACCTAGGTCTTCTTCTGTCTTTTTATGTTTTGAGTGCAACATTTAAATCTTTCATCCATTTTGAGTTTATTCTTATGTGTGGTGTAAGAAGGTGGTCTAGTTTCAGTTGTTTGCATGTACCTTTCCAATATTCCCAACACCATTTATTGAGTTGACTATCTTTACCCTATTGTATGTTTTTGCTTCCTTTGTCAACTATTAATTGACTATAAAGACTTGGGTTTATTTCTACACTCTCTATTCTGTTCCATTGATTTATATGTCTATTTTTATTTCAGTACCATTCTGTTTTGTTCATTATGGCCTTGTAGAATAGTTTGATATCAGGCACCATGATTCCTTCAACTTTGTTCTTATTTCTAAAGATTGGTGTTGCTATCTGAGATTTTTTGTGGTGCTATATAAATTTCTGGAATATTTGTTCTAGTTTTATGAAATATGCCATTGGTATCTTACTAGGAATTGTGTTGAATCTATAGATTACTTTTGTTAGTATGAACATTTTAATTATGTTAGTTAATTAGTTAGTTAATTATGTTTTCCTATCCACACATACCACCATATGTGATTGTAATTATTTGTATCTTCCTCCATTCTTTAAAATAATTTTTCAAGTATAGTTCTTTTACATTCTTGGTTAAATTTATTCCTAGGTGTTTTATTCTTTTTGAAGGGATTGTAAATGAGATTATATTGTTAGTTTGTTTTCCTTCACTCAGGTCTCTTTGGCTGTGGTAAGATCCTAATAGGTTAGGCTCTGGTTAACTAGTTTCCTCTGAACTTAGTCCTTCTTTAGAAGAAAAGAATATTCTGGCATATTTCAAAGTAGAGCTTTTCTCCCCCTGCCCCGTCAGAATCTGGAGGGGATTTTTCTATGATATGTTAGTGTAAAAATCTGGTCTAGTTCCTGGTGGTAAACCTCACATATTATGGGACCTCCCCATGACTAGGTGTCCCAGGAGCTTTAAACTTGCAGAGTTCTCCTCACTTTGCCTCCATCAACTAGTCAATTACAGTTGAGTTTTTCTAACCCTGAGAAACCAAGAGTCTGCTTTGAGTCTCTGCTCTAGTGAGCCTCTCTATTTTCTGAATTCACTGGTGTGGCTCTCCAGTCTTGGGGGCAGCAGTTTGACCTGTTTTTCCTTCTTTTCTGAATCCATAAAGTGTTGATATTTTCAGACTATTCAACTTTTTATGTGTTATTATAACAGAGTGACAACTTCCAAGGTTACATACAGAACCAGAAGTTAGTGGTCATCATTATGTTACGTTTCAAGAGTATTATTCATGCTTATTATATATGTACTTTTTAATTTGTTCACTCTTTTAACATAGTACAGATACAAAGGGTTTTTTTAGAGAATTTGTGCACTTTGCTGCCTTTCCCTAAAAAATAAAAAATATTAAATGACCATAGAGACATAAGTTTATTTCTGGGCTTTCTATCCTGTTCCATTGGTCTATGTGTCTGTTGTTAAGTCAGTATCAGACTGTTTTGATTACAGTGGGCTTATAATATAGTTTGATGTCAGGTAATGTGATTCCTCATACTTTGTTCTTCTTTCTCAGTATTACTGTGGCTATTTGGGGTTGTTTATGGTTCCATACAAAGTTTTGAAATGTTTGTTTTATATCTGTGAAATATTCTATTGGTATTTTAATATGAATTGTGTTGAACTTATAAATTGCTTTGGGTAGTATGGACATTTTGATGATATTCTTTCAATCCATGAACATAGTATATACTTCCATTTATTTGTGTCTTCCTTAATTTCTTTCTTCAGTGTTGTATAGTTTTCTGAATAAAGGTCTTTTATCTCCTTGATAAAGTTTATTCCTAGGTACTTTATTTTTCTTGTTGCTATAGCAAATGGGATATTTTCATGATTTCTGATTCTGATATTTTGTTGTTGGTATACAAAAATGCCTTTGATTTCTGAATATTGACTTTGTATCCTGCTGTTTTGCCAAATTCACTTATTAGAGTACTTTTTAAAAAATATTTTATTTATTTATTTTCAGAGAGAGGGGAAGGGAAGGAGAAAGAATGAGAGAGAAACATCAGCGTGTGGTTGCCTCTCATGTGTCCCCTACTGGGGATCTGGCCTGCAATCCAGGCATGTGCCCTGATTAGGAATCGAACAGGCAACCCTTTGCTTCACAGGCCCATGCTCAATCCACTGAGCTACACCAGCCAGGGTGAACTGAGTACTTTTTTGGTGGAGTTTATAGGGTTTTCTATATACACTATCAAGTCATCAGCAAAAAGTGTCAGTTCTACTTCCTTCTTTCCAATTTTGGATGCCTTTTATTTCTTTTTCTTGTCTGATTGCTGTGGCTAGGACTTCCAATACTATGTTGAATACACCCAGGTCTTGATGGTCAATTAACATTCAACAAAGAGGGAAGAAGCATAACATGGAGTAAAAATAGCCTCTTCAACAAGTGGTGCTAGGAGATCTGGACAGCTACTTGCAAAAAACAAGCAAACAAAACAAAACATACCAAAAAAAAAAAAAAAAACTTGACCACCAACTTAGACCAGACAAAAAAGTAACTCAAGATGGATAAAAGAGTTAAATATAAGTCATAAATACCATAAAAATCCTAGAGGTGAACATAGGCAGGAAAATCTAAGATATTCAAAATAGCAATATTTTCACTGATATGTTCCCTAGAGCAAGGGACATAAAGGACAGAATAAACAAATGGGACTTCATCAAAATAAAAAGCTTCTGCATAGCTAAAGAAAACATAAGCAAAATGAAAAGGGAACCAACCATATGGGAAAATATATTTGCCAATGATATCTCAGACAAAGGTTTGATCTCCAAAATATATAAAGAACTCACACAAATACACTCCAGGAAGATAAACAACCCAATTAAAAAATGGTCACAGGACTTGAACAGACACTTCTCCACAGAGGACATGCAGAGGGCCCAGAAACATATGAAAGGATGCTCAGCACCACTAGCCGTCAGAAAGGTGCAAATTAAAACCACAGTGAGATACCACTTCATGATGGTCAGAATGGCCATCATAAACAAATCAACAAACAAATGTTGGAGAGGTTGTGGAGAAAAGGGAACCCTAGTACACTGTTGGTAGGAATGGAGATTAGTGCAGCCACTGTGGAAAACAGTATAGAATTTCCTCAGAAAACTAAAAACGGACCTTCCTTTTGACCTGGCAATTCCACTGCTTGGATTATACTGTAAGAATCTTGAAATACCAATTCAAAAGAACCTATGGACTCCAATGTTCATAGAAGCACAATTTGCATTAGCCAAATATTGTAGGCAACCTAAGTGCCCATCAGGAAATGAGTGGATCAAGAAACTGTGGTACATTTACACAATGGAATACTCTGCAGCAGAAAGAAAGAAGGAACTCCTATCCTTTGTGACAGTATGGATAGAACTGGAGAGAATTATGCTAAGTGAAAAAAGCTAGACTGTGAAAAACAAATAGCATATGATCCCACCTATAAGTAGAAACTTATGAACAAAACAAACAAGCAAACAAAACATAACCAGAGGCATTGAAATAAAGAACAAACTGACAGTAACCAGAGGGGAGGGGTGAGGGGGATAACAGAGGAAACAAGGGGATGAGTTGTCAAGGAACTTGTATAAAGGACCCATGGACAAAGCCAAAGAGGAGAAAGATTAAGTGTGGGAAGTAGGGGGTGGGTGGGGCAGGGGAAAGTGGTGGTGGGGAAATGAAGACAACAGTACTTGAACAACAGGAAAGAAAGAGAAAGAAAGAAAGAAAGAAAGAAAGAAAGAAAGAAAGAAAGAAAGAAAGAAAGAAAGAAAGAAAGAAAGAAATCTATGAGTTTTCAACATTCAAAGAAAATCTTGATTATTAAGATTGAAATTTATTTATTTATTTAATGCTCTCCTCCAAATTATATTTTTATTTTTAGTATCATTTTTATTATTGTTCAATTATAATTGTTCCCATTTTTTGCCCATTACTGGAGAGTGAAATTCTTATTTAATGCACACTTTTAAAGTAAAGGAAAAGTTCTAATTACCCTGAAAAACAAATGTTAGTTATTGGTTTATGGTTATAGGTATTATAAAGACAGACACTTCATTTTGTTTTTATAATTCAGGAGAATAAATTTAAAAAACCTCCAGAGCTAAAAAATATATTGGCCATTTTAATATTATGAGTAATGATGATAGATAATAAAAATTCCAAGGCAAGGCTGTCCCTTGATTGTTCTTAAAGTCATTTGTAAACTTTCATTCTCACGCTAACATGAGAGCATCCGTAATGACAGGAATAAATTGGATCAAGCTTCACAGAAATAACGGTGGACTGATTTTATGATTTAATGAGTGACTGAATCTTGCCTTATCTTTCATTTACATAAATTGTGGATTTGTTATATAGGTAGAACAACTTGTAGTTCTGCTTCAAGGATTATTTGAGTGGGTACAAATGGATGTCATTTGTACTTTTAGCAAGCTGTTTGGCAAATAATAGCTTAGAATACTTTTTAAAAACAGTTTCTAAATTTTCTTGTTGTATTGAAGCTTTCTCCTACCAAAGGGTTCATGGTCTATGATACAAAACCTCATGCTCTATCATACAAAAAATATTTATATAGCACTTTTTATGTGTTTCAGTGGGCTAAAGAATGTGGACACCCTTATTAGCGAGACAAATCGATTATCTGTTGTTACAGAATGTATTGCCTCTTGTGTAGTAACTATCACCTATACAGGGCATCCAAAGTAAATGTTAAAATGTTGTATAGAGAACATAATAATATGTAGGATTTGCCTAAACTCCTGAGTGCATCATTTAAATCAATAATTCTAGATTTTCATAACAATATTCATGAACAATCTTCTTAGTTAAATGTAAGACTCAAGAAAACACTGAATGTTCTACTGAACAATGAATATATGGTTTCTTAATCAGGGGTGTGCTTCAGACTTACCTGGAGATGTTTTGGAAATACCTATGCCTAGTCTCACTCCTCAAAATTTGTGTTTTGTAAACATTTTTATAAGTTGATTTCCCAAGTGATTCTGATGCTCACACCTACCTAAGAACTGTGTGATCTTAAAAAGCTTTATTAGAGATTCTTGTAACTCATATGCTGCACCAATAGAAATAATTTGGAAGAAAATAGGACAAAGATATACTTGTAGTGAGTAACTACATTAATCAATAAGAAGTGATAAGCAATATCCAGTACCTCTTGTGAAAGAAGCTTCTTGGCTAGTGGTGCTTCTCCGTGCAGAACTCTAGAAGTGAGATAAGGAGACTAATAGAATGAAGAAAAGGAGACTTCTACTTGGTCCATGGATTTGGGTAATTTGAGAAAATTATTGAAGTATTCTCTTAGGAATCTTATGATTTGCAAAAGTTCAAGGGAAAGGCAGTAGGTAATATTAACTGGTGTAGTTGAATAGTTTCATTTTGTTTATGAAGATCCTAGAAAAGAAAAATTATAGTGACTACTAAGGATCACGTGAAATATGGCAGAAAAAACACTGTCCTCAAGTAAGTCTAGCTAAGCATCTAACCAGCAAAAGTAGTAAGCTTTAATCAAGTGATTCTATCCACCTGAAAATCTTTTTAAGGATTTGTGCTTTTTTTTTTTAAGTTAACAAGGTCTGTCCAGAAAATTCCAGACATTGTCAATTTAATGAGAATGGTTTGTATGACATGATGTAACCTGGCAGCCAAGGAGAGTGGACTGGAATGTACATGCATGAATAATGACAATCGCAGTGTACCAGTCAGTGTAGGTGGTAAATGCCATTGAGTGAGCATGTGCACTGTGTGCCCATTGCATTCAAAATGACTGAGCAAGTAGGCCAACGAATCTGCATCAAATTTTGAGTTAAGCTTGAACATTTCTCCTTAGAAATTACTCTGATGATTCAGAAGGCTTTCAGGGATGATGTAATGAGTGCAGTGCAAATAAAAGTGTGGCACAAACACTTTAGAGATGGTGGAGAATCTGTTAAAAGTGATCCATGTTCTGAAAGGCCTACAACAAGCTGAACACCTAAGAGTGCTGAATATGTACAGGCTGCAGTCAACAAAGATTAGAGAACCATGAGGTCCCAAGGCACCTACTTTGAAGGGGACTGAGGCATCATTGTTCTAAGTACAACATTTCTTGTATCTCCTTCAATAAATGTCTCTATTTTTCATATTAATATATAATATGAAAAATAATTTCTGGACAGACCTCCCATATATTGACTAAATAATGTACTTGTATTAACTATTATAATTTTTATGCTTTTATAAATATGTTAGAATAACTTTTTTCTACAAAGTTACATATATTTTGAACATTATCCTTAATAACATTGCTGCTTGGTAAAATAAAACATTTCTAAATAAATTTGTTCCTGGGAATATGCCAGTTTGATTTCTGTTGTTATTAGGAATGCAGATGGTATGGGTTCAGAGAGCCCAAATCTTCTTTCTGTTTTGACTAGAAATAATAAATGAACCCTTAATTAGTATGCAGGAAAATATGTTTCTGTCTATAATACAAAAGCAGTATGTTTACTAGGTTAATTATATTATTACCAAGGAAACCGTAAAGCTTTGTGTAGAAAATCTATTCAAAATGAGTGAGATTTGCTCTGTGCTCTTAGGCAGGTCAGTGGACCTGTCTGAGCTTTAATGCCTTTAGACTGTCAGGGCCACAAGCTGAGAACCTGCAAAGATCGAAATGATTGTGAAATATTTCACCCACCCCCATGGCAGTAAAAGCAGAGACAGTCTTAATCCATGAAATAAAGATCAGATAGTCTGACCGGGTTCTTATTTATGTCATGATGCTTTTTAAATAATACACATTACTTTGGGGAAAAATATGAACATGTGATTGAAATGAAGTTGAGAAATAGAATTTAAATTTAGACAGGAAGAGGGTTTAGGTTCAATATGTGTATTTCTGAAGACTAATAGGTAACTATAAGATATGCAAATGCTTATAAATACTTGATAGATTTATTTTATGTCTTACACATCTATCCATCCTTCGTCAATTTTTTTTGTCTCTATTTTGTGACATCTTTAAAGAAAAAAAGACTTGAGTTGTCAGAGAAGTCCTATCTGGAACTGCTAGAAATTCTTTGAAAAGAGGAACTCTTACCATTGCTACTTTTCTTTGTGAACCTTTGATTAGCATCCTTCTTCAGTAATTTTTCTTTTCATGTAAATTTTTGAAGGAAGAGTTGAATAAAAATCCATGTTTGGGAAAATAGAGAAAATGAGAATATAAGACTAGCAGTTAGATTTGGGCTCTGAGAGCTGGTAGAAAAGTTGATAAAAAGAAGAAAATTCAAAATAATCAGTGGACAGTTTGAGGAGGGCTCCAGGAAGTTTTACGCGCACACACAAAAGAAAAAGAATTCACAGGGAGAAAGAAGAAAAGGTCTCCTACGTCTATAAATCCTCATTTATTTCACACATTGCCACCGGGACTCAAGAGTTTACTTTTGGTCTACTGTACGTTTTTGAGATAAAACTCAGACCATTGATTTATAAGCTGTGTGTATATCAAAGCTGTTCTTAATACAGTATGTGCTCTGTGTGAAAATATACAACCCATACCTATGAAGAAGCATTTTGTTCTTTTTGTTTAAAAAATCATTATAAATAATCAATTTTTCAGGTTAATTTTATAGATCAAGAAGTTCTTTTCAACTTTAAAACTCAAGAGAAAAGTTCTGTTTTAAAATTCCTATATATGTTTAAACACTTCTTTAAATATTGAAAAGAGGGAAGGGTTGATTAGAAAATAATTTTTTTTGGTTATGCTTGTATTCTCTACTAATGACCCTTTTATTTATGTATTTTATAAATGACCAATGGAAATTTGATAAGATTAATAATTTTCATGGGGACCATGAGGTCAAAGTTACTTTTATACTAATAGAACCACGTTAATTGCTTTTTTTCACTGTGTTGACATTTTCACTGACGGTGCGGAAGCACTGATGAGCAAAACGGCAGAAGTCCTGGCTCAGAACCAAAGCAATGGTATTAAACTACCAGCGGTGCTTGTCTACTTTACTTTATGTACTTATAGCCTAAAAATTAAAAATATATGAATAGTTTTACTTAAGAGTGTTCTTAATGGAGCAGAAAAATGTATTAATTTCATTAAATCTCTAATTTTGAATACACAATTCTTTAATATTCTGTATGAGAAAATGGGAAATTTGAATAAAACACTACTGTTGGTTGCCGCAGTAAGATGGTTGTCCTAAAAAAAATAATGTGTGAAATTTGTGTAATTTGCCTGAGCTGTAAGCTGAAACAGCTGATTTTTTAAAGAAATGGGATGCCTCTTTGACTTGAAAGAGTGACTGGTAGATAAATATAGTTATATAGATTTGGGTATTAGGCAAATGTTTTCTTGAAAATTACAAGTGAGTCCATCATCTTAAAAAAAAATTTACCACCAGTGATAAAATTTGTGTTTTCAAGCAATAATTAGAATTTTGAAAAGTGCCTATCTACCAATATGAAGTTGACAGTTTCTCAATAACTAAAAAATATTCTGATATCTGTGGTAGTAGCCACAACTTTGTTTTTTGAAGTTCTGTAATGACACATGTCAACATTTGGACAACCTATATAACTTAGGGAACAAATATTCCTCAAGTGACCAATGCCTGACATTCTAAAATCATGCATGGATAAAACTTCCATTTAAAGAACAAGCTGGGCCAATGGATTTTATTATAATAGAATGTATAATGGAGTATAAAAAGTTTATGGATATGGTTTCAGACTCTACTTGCAAGTAATATTTAGGAAATAATACTTAGTTACTTTTGGTATAACATTCAAGAAGAATATTCAAAATTACCTAAAAAGTTATTAAGTACTCTTTCCTTTACCAACTGCATATTTTTGTAAGACTGCATTTTCTTCATATTTTTCAAGCCACTCAAGATAGTGCAATGGATTAAATGAAGAAGCTGATATGAGACTCCACCTTTCCTCTGTTTAGCCAGATACTGAAGAAATTTGGAAATATGTAAGGCAATGTCACTCTTCTAATTCTTTTGAAAATAATTTTTATAAGACTATGTTATTTTTTTAAATATTTTATTTATTTATTTTTAGAGAAAGGGGAAGGGAAGGGGAAAGAGTGGGAGAGAAACATCAGTGTGTGGTTGCCTCTCATGTGTCCCCCACTGGGGACCTGGCCTGCAACCAAGGCATGTGCCCTGACTGGGAATCGAACCAGCGACCCTTTGCTTCACAGGTCCGTGCTCAGTCCACCGAGCTACACCAGCCAGGGCAGACTATGTTATTTATGTTAATATATAATGGATTTATTATTGCCACTTTGAAAAATATAAGTAAATATTTTAAAATATAAGTAAATATTTTTAAAAACATAAGAAAACATTTAAAAATTTATAAATATTTAAAAATATATAAGTAAATATTTTAAAAATATTTTTAAATATAAGTAAATATTTTTTAAATATTGCTATTTTTTAAAATATAAGTAAATATTTTTAAATTTTCTGTCTAGTTACTAATATGGCAAATATTTATATTACTCACATAAACAAAAGCCCTTTAGAGTCTTCAATAATTTTTAAGAGTATAGAGTACTTTGAGACCAAAATGATTATCACTAGGCTAGATTCCTCTGGTTCTCTGTGTCAATCAGGGGTCATTCCTCTCTACTTACTATATTGTATTTCTATTGGGAGAAAATTTGAAAGCTATAGATAGGTAGGGAAAATAGTATATTAATTTTTTTATATTTATACCCAGCTTTGACAATTATGAACATATTGTTAATCTTGTTTCAACTATTTTTTCTTCCCATCAATATTTTATTTTGCTTAAGTGTTTTATTAGCTAATCTTGGATATCATGGTATTACTAGAAAAGACAACAATATGTACCTTATATATGATAAACATATATATATACACACACACAAACTTTATATACATGCTCTCCTATAATCACTATGCATCACACCTAACAAAATTAATATAATAATATTCTCTTAATATTCCCTATCATCCAGTCTATATTAAAATGTCCTCAATTGTTTCAGAAATATGTGATTGTAGATTATAGTTGTTTTCTCAACTGAGAATCTAGCTAAGTTCCCTTATTGTTCTGGATCACATCTCCTTTAGAACTCTAAGAGTGCTACCTTCTCATCCTCACCCCTTTCACTTTGGATAAACTGTTTTTCTTGTCCGTAAAATGCTTCAGTTTCCACATTTGGCTGATTGCTATGTTCAATATTATGAAGTTTTCCTCTATTCCCTGTAAGCTGGTAGTTGATATGGAGGTTTACTTAGACTTAGGCACAGTACTTAGCAAGAATATTTGCTAGATGTGTGCTTTCAACTTCCTTTTGAAATGTGTCTTAAAGCACAAAATGTCTTGTTATTTCATTTTTAATGAATGCTAAAGTTAATCCGTGTGTATAAGTAGGGTCAGCCTTATTTCTGCACTGTAAAGTTCTTTTTTAACATTTAATTAATGGCTTTAGAATCAATTAAACAACAGATTTTTAGATTTATTATTTCACTTTGGGTGGTTTTCTAATTCTGTCACTTTTTCTTCATTTTAAAAAAGCTAAACATTTTCTACAAGGGACTTTTTTTTTCCATTTACTCTTGGTTACTTTGAAATGCAGGTCATTCAGGAGTTATAGGATAAATGCTTGGTCACTTTCCTTTACTTTCAATTTCAAGGTAATGGATTGGTGCCCTAGTAGCCAGCATCACTGGTCAACAGTTTTTTTTATCATTATAAATATTAAAAAAAATTATACATAATGTGTGTTCATTCACTGCAAGAAATGCAGTGAATATTCTTACAGATGATCAAATTGTTCCAGGCTTCCCAAGTGTGACCCCGTCAGGTGGCTCCTGTGTTGTGTGCCATGACTCCATTAGTGATTTGAAAATTCCTCTTTTCCTGGTAAAATAAGATGATCCAGGTTCATCTTGTACATTTCTTGCCCCAAGTATGGAAATAACCATTTCTGCAAGGAAATCTGCTTTCTTTACATAAAAAATAGTATTAGAAACTATAATCTAGGTGCAATCCCACTTCATTTTTAATTTTTGGTTTTCTTATTAACCTAAGCAAAGTATAATTAGTAATTAAATATTTTCTAAAATATGCCACTATATGTTTCTCAGCCTGAAGAAACATTGTTCACATTTATTGATCACTGATTTTAGAAAGCATTTATTTGATTGTTTAATTTTCTCTATGAAGTATAATAATTTATCATATTTGATTTATGTAATGTCTTTCAGTTACTTAACACAAACTCATTTTATTCTTTTAATGTGTCCCTAAAAAATCCCAGAAAGGATGAAATATATTTTAAAAATAGCACTAGATTTCTATTACAATATTAATTACATGACCAGATTAAGAGCTTGTTCTCCTCCTAGATGTTTTCAGATTTAAACTCAAGTGCCTCAAAAGTTGTATATAAGACAACTTGAAATTTTCTAAGTATTTAGGACAACAAAGCTGAATAATGCAGGGCCTTGAACTTTCCATATTTTGAGCTTATAATATTTAGTTTAGATTTTCCATCTGATAGAGTACTCAGATCATTTATTAATTCCATTTTATTTTTCTAAGATATGAAAGATGTACAGTTCAGGGCTTTATCATTTTGGTACCTTTTCAAACTGATCATTTTAAAAATTCTTTATGAAATATTACCTATAACCTCAATATTGGTAAAGATATAAAAATAAAATTTACCCAGCTGCTCTGTTGAAAGCAGAGATGAGTAGAAGGAACGGGTAAGAGTGAAGCCCTGAATGTAGTTGGAAAACAATTTATGTCAGTGATTTTCAGAATGTGCTACCCAGACTGCAGCCTCAGCATAAGCTAGGAACTGAGAAATGCAAATTCTTCAGTGCTACTCTGTGCCCATTAAGCCAGAAACCCGGGCAGCGGAGCCCAGCAGTCTGTGTTTGAGCAAATCCTGATGCCTGCTAGTCTGACAGCCACTGACATGGAACACTTCATGTTTTTCAAAGTGCACTTCCCTATATCCACTCCTTGTATCTTTATGACCCCCCTGGAGAGCAGTTGCTGAACCTCTTTTATAGTTGAGAAATGTGACAGATGCAAGCAAAGTTATAACCAAACCTGTGGTCTTCTCACCTTTGAGTTGGGGCAAATTTTACCATATCATTTGGCCATGTAAGTTTCCTCTTTCATGGAAAATCTACGTTTCAAATGATGGGACATATTTTAAAGTGATGTAATGAGAGCACTAATATAATGAGAGCAAGCAATCCCTCAGTTGTTAACTTCTTATAAGACAGTAAATCTGAATGCAGAAGTGACATTTATTTTGTAGGAATGCAGGGATACCACATTAAATAAAACTGGAACGCAGCTGCTCTCATGATCCTTCTTTTTTTCTTTTTAAAATAATCACCTATTCATGAAATTGGTAACAGTGTAAGATGCCTCTACTTTAAATGGCATTCATTCTTTAAGTATATTGGACTGTAAGAAACACTTCAGTTGTTTTTTGTAAAATATACAAGAGACCAAGTTTAAAGATAAGAGTATATCTCCTCCTCCCAAGAGACAAGCTGCTTATTTGTTCAGGTCTCCTGAGCAGCCCCAGCAGCAGCGGCCACAGCAGCCAACTGTAGTGTGAAGGGCCCCCCTGTGTGATGAGAGGGAAATTTGGTACCCAAGGATATGAAAAAATATTAGAACTGTTATTATCTGTACCCACAATGGAAGTACTGCACAGCAGATAACAGCAGTCAAAGTTCTCTTTCATTTATCTTGCATTACATCTATTGGGCAAAACCAATGTGTAGACGACTGAGGCTTGTTCTAATAACAAAATTGTTGCCTGAAATGAAATTCTTGACATGCTAGTTATTCTCTGTAGCCAAATCATTTTTTTTCATATAAAACATCTTTGGAGGACACTTTAATAAATGCTTTGCACTTAGTCATCCACTTTGTTTTCTTTGCTAAGAGGTCCTTCACTAGCCACAAAAGAACAAAGCTCTCTTGAGAAGAATATTTCCTCATGTTATTAGCAAAAGGTTTTCCTAGGGAGTTAAGAAGAAAGAAACTGACGATGATTTGGAGCACACATGACTTCTTTCCTACAATTAAAAGAAGCAAATGATAAATTTTGTGATTGTTGCTTTTCATAATATAGTAGAAGTTTTGTGTTGAAGTATTCTAAGGGCATGACCTAATAAATCCGAAAAAGGCTGAGCACTAACTTAAGTATTACCTGATGGAGCGAGACCATACCAGGTTAACTCCATGGTTGTTGAGTTTGAGGGGAATGACAAGAGACACATTTTACGGGAGGAAGATGTGGCTCTAGGCATAGTCCAGATAAATCAGTGCTGCTTGTGCACTGTGATTTTCCTTGAGCAACGCACTCACCCACTGCATTACCTTCAACCTCACTAACCTAACACCTGAAGCGTTCATCCCATAGTTACAAGTAATATTTCATTTTAAACTTTGTATTATATTTTATTGATTATGCTATTACAGTTGTCCCAATTTTCCTCCCTTTACCCTTCTCACCCAGTACCCCCATTCCCTTCAGCAATCCCACACTTAGTTCATGTCCATGGATCATGCATGTAAGTTCTTTGCCTACTCTATTTACTATTCTGTTCTTTTTAAATAAAATTTATTTTCTGTATCTTACTTAATCTTTAGTGTACTTTTTTCCATTACTCTTTAGTCTCCTTATATCCCCCTCCCCCAAGCAATCACCAAACTATCTTCTAGGGGATGGAGAGATCGAACAAAAAGGATAAAGGAAATAGGATTCCTATACTGTTCTTAACGTCCTCCTGTTTATTCCGTGCCTACCAATTTGTACTTCTTAATCCCTGTACCTTCTCCTCCAATCTTCCTCTCCCCCCTCCCAACTGAGAATGCTCCAAATGATCTCCTTATCTATGATTCTATTTCTGTTCTGCTTGTTTGCTTAGTTTTTAGATTCAGTTGTTGATAGTTGTGACTTTATTGCCATTTTAATGTTGATAGTTTTGATCTTCTTTTTCTTAATAAGTCCCTTTAACATATAAGTATTATTTTACATGAACTACCCCCGACTACAGTAATACTGTATTTTTAACAGTAATATCAATTTCAGCTTCTTTTCTAAGAGCAGGTTTCGGAAACTAGGTGAAGGGTGAAACCTAGGGCAGTAGGGTCAGGGAGGTCATACTCCTCTGAAGGAAAGGCTCCCTGAGGGTGAGGGCTCATGTGCAGCTTATCTGTTGTTTGATAGAAGGCATGTATAGAGGATGACAGGGAACTGTTACTGCTAGTAGAGGAGGGAGCTCAAGAAGCTGCAAACAAACTTTAACAATGTTACAATGTTTGGATTTGAAACCTTTTTTATTTAGTTGTTAGGCAGCTGTTCTCACTGGACTTTAATAGCAGCTAGAAATATTGCTAGAAAAGTCATGCAATGTACTGAGGCAATGTTTTCAAACCCTGTGCCAAAGGATCAGTTTTGTCTTGTTTTTGTTTGTGTTTTCAGTGTGAGCCAATACTTTAGTAAAATGTAACAAAATGAGTGAATAGCATAAGTGAAATGGAAATAGAAGATATATAAAATACAAGGCCACTTTAAAAATTAAGGATTTCTACAACCTACAATTTCTCTGTAAGATTGCTGTAAGAGCGTAAGTATCCTCTCCATTTCTATTCTGCTTTTGTTGTAGCCAGGTGACAACAGTTTCATGGAGGGCCCCAGGTGCAGACCTCACATTGAGTGGTCACATGCCCTAGTGTCCTGTTATTTGAAGGGAGGGAGTGGAATGCTTTGGGAACTCTCTAGAGATCTGCTATTCTACACAGAGCTACAGAGCCAGTAGTGAGTGAGTTGATCAATCACAGTTCTGAATGTCAACCCTGCCTTCTGAAATACAGGCAGAAAGAATAAGGAAGCAATCACCTTTTAACACAATTAATTGTCATAAAATAATGTCCAATAAGGTTGTGGAGAAAAGAGAAACCTAGTACGCTGTTGGTGGGAATGCAGACTGGTGCAGCCACTGTGGAAAACAGTATGGAATTTCCTCAAAAAATTAAAAATGAAACTGTGTTTTGATCCAGCAAGTCCACTGCTGGGATTATATCCTAAGAACCCTGAAACACCAAATCAGAAGAACCTATGCACCCCAATGCTCATAGCAGTTTTATTTACAATAGCCAAGCACTGGAAGAAACCTAAGTGCCCATCAGTAAATGAGTGCATCAAAAAACTGTGGTATGTTTATACAATGGGATACTATGCAGCAGAAAGAAAGAAGGAGCTCCTACCCTCTGCAACAGTATGGATGCACCTGGAGAACATTATGCTAAGGAGAAATTATTTTTAAAAGATGCATTTAATAAAAAGCTGTTATCCAAAACACAAAAATAACTCCTAAACAAACAACAAATAAATGATCCAATTAAAAGGCAGGCCAAACACTTTAACAGACACCTGGCAAAGAAGATACTAGATGGTAAATAAGTACATGAAAAGATGCTCCACGATATCTGTCATCAGGAAAGTGTAAATTTAAACAACAAGATACCACTGCACCTATTGGAATAGTCAAAATCCTGAGCTTTGACAGCTCCAAAGAAATAAATTTAACATAAAATATCTGGACATACGCAAAAGATACAAAATACTCAAGTATTTCACAAAGGTAGAATTGAACAACAGTAGCTCTTCAAACATTTCCACAGCATCAAGTTATAAATTCTCCCTAATTTATAAATTTAATGTGACACCAATAAAAGGACCATCAAGACTTCTGTGGAGCTGGTCAAGTTGATAGGGAAAAATAAATACATTAAAGTAACTAAGATGTTTTATCCACTCATCTATTGATGGACACTTGGGCTGCTTCCATATCTCGGCTATTGCAAATAACACTACAATGAACACAGAGGTGCTTATGTATTTTTGAATTAGTGTTTTGGGTTCCTTTGGATATATTCCCAGAAGTGGGATTGCTTGGTCAAAAGCAGATCCATTTTTAGTTTTTTGAGGTATCCCCATGCTACTTTCCACAGTAGATGTACCAGTCCAGTCTGCATTCCCAACAACAGTGCAAAAGGTTCCCTCTTTCTCCACATCCTACCAGCACTTGTTGTTTGTTGATTTACTGATGATAGACATTCAGACAGGTGTGAGACGGTATCTCTCTGTGGTTTTAATTTGCGTCTCTCTGATGGCTAGTGGTGCTGAGCATCCTTTCATATATCTCTGGACCATCTATATGTCCTCTTTGGAGAAATGTCTATTCAGGTCCTTTGTTCATTTTTTAATTGGGTTGATTGTTTTTTTTGGTGTTGAGTTATAAGTTCTTTATAAATTTTTGATATCGACCCCTTATCAGATATTAACTGCTTATCAAAAATGTTCTCCTATTCTTTGAGTTGTCTTTTTATTTTGTTGATGATTTCCTTTGCTGTGCAAAACCTTTTTAGTTTGATATAGTTCCATTTGTTTATTTTTTTCTTTTGTTTTTCTTGCCTGGGGAGATATAGCCAATAAAAAATTGCTCTGAGCAATATCCAAGATTTTACTGCCTATTTTTTCTTCTAGGATTTTTATGGTTTCGAGTCTAACATTAACATATTTACACAATGGAATACTACTTGGCTGTACAAAAGAAGAAAGTTTTTACCTTTTGAGACTGTATGCATGGATCTGGAGAACATTATGCTAAGAGAAATAAGCCCATTAGAGAAAGACAAATACCATATGATTTCACTCATGTGTGGAATCTAATGAACAAATTGAACCAACAGGGAAAATGGGGACAAACTCATGGATGAAGAGCAGAATGACAGCTAGTGGGGAAGGGGATGTTAGGGGGTGGAGTGACTGAGTAAAAAGGAAAAAGGTCTCATGGACCTGGACAACAATGTGGTGATTGCTGGGGGGAGGGGCTGTAAAGGGACCAAATGGTAATGGAAAAAATACAACACAGATAGATCAATAAATAAATAAATAAACAGCTAAGATACCACTGAAAAGGAAGAGCTATGAAGAGGAACTAGGTTTTACAACCTGCAAATCATACTCAAAGCCTCTACAGTTAGAATATGTGTTACTGGCACATGAGTAAACAAATAGATTATGGAATCTAATAGAAAGTCCAGAAATACACCCAAGTGCTTATGATAAAAATGAATCTCAGATCATGAGACAAAGATGAACTTTTAAGTAAATCATGTTGGGATAATTCAACATTTTGAAAAATAAATCATTTCTGTTAAATATACACACATACAACACAAAACTCCAAGTGAGCCACAGTTCCAACTGTAAAATATAAAAACATTCAAATACTAAAGAAAACCTGAATGAATTCCTTTATGAGTGCAGGGAAAGACTCTCTAACTAGATATCAAAATTCATATTTAATAAGATAAAAGATTATTAATTTAGACTTTATAAATATTTAAATATGCATATAATTAAAAAGTAAATTTATTTATAATTTATTAAAAATTTGCATGGAAGATATGCAGATGATAAGCAAAACCAAAAGGCAAATAACAAACAAAATGAAAATATTGGCAAAATACATCACCAATACAGAGTAAATGTACTCACTATATTAACAAAAAGTGAGGAAAAGAAATGTGATTTAAACTAAGGGCAGATGATGTGAATAGATGTGTAATCATCTATTCACATAGTAGGATCAAAAGTAGGTTTATACTTGTAAGTATGTAAAATGAGAGTTTATTCTTGTATTATTATTTATTAATTATTGTACTATTTTCCATACAAACAACAGTAAACTTACTTTTACCCCACCCTATATAAACATATAACACACCAAGTCTTAAAGTATTTATTTATTATTTTTAAATATATTTTATTGATTATGCTATCACAGTTGTTCCATTTTTTTCTCCACTTTATTTCCCTCCACGCTGTACCCCCTCCTGCCAGCATCCCCCCCTTAGTTCATGCCCATGGGTCATACATACAAGTTCTTTTGGCTTCTACATTTCCCATACTATTCTTAACTTCCCCCTGTCTATTTTGTACCTACCATTTATGCTTCTTACTCCCTGTACCTTTTCCCCCATTCTCCCCACTCCCCCTCTCTGCTGATAACCCTCCATATGATCTCCATTTCTGTGATTCTGTTTCTGTTCTAGTTGTTTGCTTTGGTTTTATTTTAGGTTCAGTTGTTGATAGTTGTGAGTTTGTTGTCATTTTACTGTTCATATTTTTTATCTTCTTTTTCTTAGATAAGTCCCTTTAACATTTCATATAATAAGGGCTTGGTGATGATGCATTTCTTTCACTTGACTTTATCTGGGAAGCACTTTATCTGCTCTCTCATTCTAAATGGTAGCTTTACTGGATAGAGTAGTATTGGATGTAGATCCTTGCCTTTCATGACTTGGAATACTTCTTTCAAGACCGTTCTTGCCCTCAAGGTTTCTTTTGAGAAATCAGCTGATAGTGTGATGGGAACTCCTTTGTAGGCAACCATCTCCCTTTCTCAAGCGGTTTTTAAGATTCTCTTCTTATTTCTCATCTTAGGTAATGTTATTATGATGTGGCTTGGTGTGTTCTTCCTTGGGTCCAACTTTGGGACTCTCTGAGCTTCCTGGACTTCCTGGAAGTTTATTTCCTTTGCCAGATTGGGGGCATTCTCCTTCATTATTTTTTCAAATGAGTTTTCCATTTCTTGCTCTTCCTCTTATCCTTCTGGCACCCCTATGACTCTGATGCTGGAATGTTTAAAGTTGTCCTGGAGTTCCTAAGCCTGTCCTCATATTTTTGGGTTCTTGTTTCTTCTTTCTGTTCTGATCAAATGTTTATTACTTCCTTCTGGTCATGAAATTAATTTGGGTTCCAGTTTCCTTCCCTTCACTGTTGGTTCCCTGTTCATTTTCCTTCATTTCACTTTTCATAGCCTTCACTCTTTACTCTCTTTTGTGACTATACTCAATCAATTCTGTGAGCATCCTGATTACCAGTGTTTTGAACTCTGCATCTGATAGGTTGGCTATCACTTTCTTTATCACTTACTGGTATTTTTTTCTGGAGTTTGATCTGTTCTTGTATTTGGGACTTTTTTCTTCTCTTGGTGCATCCATTACTTAGTAAGTGGTGGGGCAACCCATATCACTGCATTGTGGCTGGTGGAAGGGCCCGAGAGAGAACAATGCTGCTTTCAGTCACTTCCTCTGCTAACCACAAGCTGCTCCACCAGCTGCCACCTTGCCAGGAGTTCTCTCCACCCCAGCTGCGTGTCTCCGCCCCTCCTACCGGCTGAGTGAATGTTTCTTCCTTATCTCCTTGGTTGTTGATTACATACAGTTTGATTTTCTAACAGTTCTGGTTACCTTTTGTTTTTAAACTTGTTTTGTCCTTCTTGTGGTTGTGCAAGGAAGCAAAGTGTATCTTGAAATATTTAAATGTATTAACTTCATCTTCAATTATAAGAGAATTGGAATGTTGAACAAAATTGAAAAGCTTAAATAGATATTCTGTTGGCCATGTTGGTGAAGCTGTCGGAAACAGTCACTTTCATACATTGCCATTGAGAGTATAAAAGGGTATAATTGAAGTGGAGAGGAATTCGGCAATGTCTAAAAGTCTAAGTATTCATTTTCCTTTTGATGCAGCAGTCTCTTTTTTGGAAATTAATTCTGAAGTAACACCTCCAACAATTAAAAAAAGAGCTTCTATCAAGCTTATTCATTAAAGCATTATTTTTAAGTACAAAATGTTATAAACCACTTAAATGTCCAAATAAACAAGAATGTTTGAATCAGCTATGGTACATACACCCAGAGGAGTACTGTTCAGCTGTAAAAAAAAATGATTAAAGTATGTACAAACTGAATTGAATAATTGGAATATACTTAAAGAGTAAATTGCATGAACACGGTATTTCTCAGTTTTTGTATGAGAGGAGGAGAAATAAGAAGACCAACCTACACGGATGAACTTATTTTTTAAAAGGTAACACAAGTTGGAGGATAACTAGATCCTGAGAAACTGGTTACCTATGGTTTAGGGGCATAAGAATAAGATAGGTAGGAGAGAGAGCAGCACTTCTCTAAGTATACTTCTTGATTAAATTTAGAGGCATGTTCATATTTTAAGCATTCAAAGTTATATGAACAAAGATAGAAAATATTCTAAAATAGATATAAGCAGAAGCAAGTGAACCAAATTATATTTTACATGAGTAACATAACCACACTGAATAGGTAGAGGGGAGAACTATAATTCAAGCAACTATCATTTTGGCTAAATAAACTTAGGTTAGAGAAACAAAGCATAAACTAGCTCTGTTCACTGAAAGAACCTAGAAATAATAATGGCCTAATAGTAATGAGTATATCTAGTACATAAATCTTGTTTTATAAGTGCCATTTACTATCATAAAGAACCAGAGACCCTTGGGGAAATAGCTAATTCCAAGTCTATACCAGAGAAGGTCAAAGATGAGCCTAGAATTTCTTGATGCCAGAAAATAACTATTTTTCTGGCATAAAATAGAAATTGGAGTTCACAGTAAAAACTAGCTAGATAGCTAAAGTAAATGTCCCTTATTACAGTAGAATAGTGATTGATATAAAAATGGATGATTTGAACAATTAATATTTAGCAATTATGATTCTAAAGATTTCAAGAATCATAAGTGAGTATTTTTCTCTGTATAATATTCACTTTTTTACCCAAATTTTTGAGGGAAAAATACAGATGAGCATTATACATGGGTATAATGATTACATACCATGGGTATAATGGGTATAATAATCCCATGAATAATGTGCACAAAAACATGGGTACGCATTATACATGGCAAAATACGGTAAGTCTAGGGGGCCAGCCAGTGTGGTGGGGTGCTAAGGTAATCCTGTTTACAATAAATTCACCTGGATAAAAATACAAAAGTCTAGGGGGCAACATTTAATGAAGATCAGAGTTATCTGTGTAATTTCAAAGGATTTGCCTACACATTGGTTATTAGTTGTGAATCAGAAATAATAATTATTCAGGAATAATAATTTTCTGTATCTCCAGAAAAAAATAGAGAACAGTCTGAATGGGTGATCAAAATTAACATCACACTAAGGGACTGACAGACACTGTGTACCTCCAAATGGGAGCTCCTCTGAAAGTTACAATATGTAGAGTATTCCAGCAGCTGTGCTTGCAAAGCTTGAATCTTAATCAAGAAGAGATATAGGAAAGAACTATACTGGGAGCGAGGCCTGGGCCCCGCCTGAGTATTCTACCTTGTAAATACTGTTATTTGTATATACTGTAAATGATGACATTGGTGGGCACTAACTGAGCCCAGGGGAACTGGGAACAACCTCAAAACCAAAACCAGACACAGCACAAGCAGTGGCCACAGGCCACTGCGGAACAAATTCGACTTGCACAGATGATTTCGGACCATAATGATGCTGACTTTGAGGAAAAGGTGAAACGATTGATATCACAGGCAAGAGCCAGAATGAATGTGTCATTACTTTGCATGACTGCAATGGAGATATCAACAGAGCCATCAATGTACTGCTGGAAGGAAACCCAGATACGCATTCCTGGGAGATGGTTGGGAAGAAGAAGGGTGTCTCAGGACAGAAGGATGGTGGCCAAACACAATCCAACAAGGAAGGCAAAGAAAATCGAGCCCGGGATAGAGACTATAGTCTGCGACGTGGTGGGCCACCAAGATGGGGAAGAGGTGCCAGCCGTGGATGAGAATTCCGAGGTCAGGAAAATGGATTAGATGGCACCAAGAGTGGAGGTTCTTCTGGAAGAGGCACAGAAAGAGGCAGACGAGGTCATGGATGAGGCAGAGGTGGGTCTGGTAGGCGGGGAGGAAGGTTTTCTGCTCAAGGAATGGGAACCTTTAACCCAGCTGATTATGCAGAGCCAGCCAATACTGATGATAACTATGGCAATAATAGCGGCAATACATGGAACAACACTGGCCACTTCGAGCCAGATGATGGGACGAGTGCATGGAGGACGGCAGCAGGGAAGCGGGGAACTGAAGATTGGAATGAAGATCTTTCTGAGACCAAGATCTTCACTGCCTCTAATGTGTCTTCAGTGCCTCTGCCTGCAGAGAATGTGACAATCACTGCTGGTCAGAGAATTGACCTCGCTGTTCTGTTGGGGAAGATGCCATCTTCAATGGAGAATGATTCATCTAATCTGGATCCACCTCAGGCTCCTTCTCTTGCCCAGCCTCTGGTGTTTGGTAACTCAAAGCAGAGTACCATATCACAGCCTGCTTCAGGGAACACATTTTCTCATCACAATATGGTGAGCATGCTAGGGAAAGGATTTGGTGATGTTGGTGAAGCGAAAGGTGGCAGCACCACAGGCTCCCAGTTCTTGGAGCAATTCAAGACTGCTCAGGCCTTGGCTCAGTTGGCAGCTCAGTATTCTCAACCTGGAACCACCACCACCTCCTATTGGGGCATGGGCTCCACCACACAATCCCCATCGCTGGTGCAGTATGATTTGAAGAACCCAAATGATTCAACAGTGCACAGCCCCTTTACAAAGTGCCAGGCTTTTACCCCATCTTCAACCATGATGGAGGTGTTCCTTCAGGAGAAGCCACCCGCTGTGGCTACCTCTACAGCAGCACCTCCACCACCCTCTTCTCCTCTTCCAAGCAAATCCACCTTGGCTCCACAAATGTCTCCTGGGTCTTCTGACAACCAGTCCTCTAGTCCTCAGCTGGCTCAGCAAAAACTGAAACAGCAGAAGAAAAAAGCCTCCTTGACTTCTAAGATTCCTGCTCTGGCTGTGGAGATGCCTGGTTCAGCAGATATCTCAGGGCTAAACCTACAGTTTGGGGCACTGCAGTTTGGGTCAGAGCCTGTCCTTTCTGATTATGAGTCCACTCCCACCATGAGCGCCCCTTCAAGCCAGGCTCCAAATAGCCTCTATACCAGCACGGCCAGTGAATCTTCATCCACAGTTTCATCTAACCAGAGTCAGGAGTCCGGTTATCGGAGTGGCCCAATTCAGTCGACAACCTATACCTCCCAAAACAACGCTCAGGGCCCTTTATATGAACAGAGATCCACACAGACTCGGCAGTACCCCAGCTCCATCTCTTCAACACCCCAAAAGGACCTGACTCAGGCAAAGAATGGCTTCAGTTCTGTGCAGGCCACTCAGTTACAGACAACGCACTCTGTTGAAGGTGCTGCAGGCTCTGCAGTGAAACCGACTCACCTTCCACTTCTAGTATCCCTCCTCTCAGTGAAACAGTATCTGCGGCTTCCTTATTGATGACAACCAATCAGCACTCATCTTCCTTGAGTGGCTTGAAGCACAGTAAGGAGATTCCAAATACTCTACTACCACACGACACAGCAGCGCGTTACCTGCTCAGCAGAATACCCTTTCGTCATTGACATCTGGGCGCACTTCAACATCCACTCTTGTGCACACAAGCGTGGAGAGTGAGGCGAATCTTCATTCTTCCTCCAGCACTTTCTCCACCACATCCAGCACAGTCTCTGCACCTCCCCCAGTGGTCAATGTCTCCTCCAGTGTCAATAGTGGCAGTAGCCTGGGCCTCAGCCTAGGCGGTAACTCCACCATCACAGCCTCGACTCGAAGCTCAGTTGCTACAACTTCAGGAAAAGCTCCTCCTAATCTCCCTCCTGGGGTCCCGCCATTGTTGCCTAACCCATATATTATGGCTCCAGGGCTGTTACACGCCTACCCACCACAGGTATATAGTTACGATGACTTGCAGATGCTTCAGACAAGGTTTCCATTGGATTACTACAGCATCCCGTTTCCCACACCCACAACGCCGCTGACTGGGAGGGATGGTAGCCCGGCCAGCAACCCTTATTCTGGTGACCTCACAAAGTTCAGCTGTGGAGATGCCTCCTCCCCAGCCCTAGCCACAACCTTGGCCCAACCCCAACAGAACTAGACACAGACTGACTCATCACACCACGCAGCAGACATTCCTGAACCCGGCGCTGCCTCCTGGCTACGGTGACACCAGCCTGCCATACTACACAGGGGTTCTGAGCCTCCCCAGCACCTTCCAGTATGGGCCTGCTGTGTTCCCTGTGGCTCCTACCTCTTCCAAGAAGCATGGTATGAATGTCAGTATGAATGCATCAGCCAACCCTTTTCAACAGCCAAGCGGATATGGGTCTCGTGGATACAACACTGGAAGAAAATATCCACCCCCTTACAAGCATTTCTGGACGGCAGAGAGCTAATTTGGCCCAAGGCTGGTGGCTGTGTTTTGTGTGTGTGTATAAATTTGCACTGAAGTCTTGTTTCAGAAACCAGACCACTGAGGAGAGCCTGCTGAGCTGGGGCCATGGCCTACATGGCTTGGGGAAATGAGTTGGTGGATACCTTCTGGGCTTTGAACTTGCCCTTCCCCCATTTCCGTCTTCCCCATGTGTCTGACCCTGTCTTACCCATTTCGAGTTCAAGCGGTGCAGCATCTCCGAAGCATCAATGCACACACCTGCTGTTGGCTTTGTTTTCTGGAAGGCATGTAGTTTCAACTTCTAACAAAAATATTTGTGGTCTTCAATAAACTGTGGTATTTCTTTAGCTAAAAAAAAAGAACTATACTGAAAAAAATTCTCTAAAATAATTGACCAGTATCCTTTAAGCCATTAAAGTTATAAAATACAAAGAAAAGCTAAAAATTTTTTCTAGATTACAGGAGATTAAAAAACTATGTCTAAATGCATCATGTGATCTTAAGCAAGATCTTGTGCTGTAGGAAAAAGTGCTATAAAATATATTATGATAGTTAATAAAATGCGAAGATGAACTATGAGTTAAATAAGATCATTTTGCCAAATTAATTTTTCTGGCTTTGTAACAATACTGTGGTTGTAAAAAGTATGCTATTTTTTTTAGTTTTCCTTACTCGTCTTCTTACATTATAGTTTTCATATGTATTCATCTAAGCACAGAAAATCACATCAAAAATAGTGTCACTTTTCCTTTCATCTATCATACATATTTTAAATTACATAAAAGAAAAAATGTCCTTTATATTTTCCTTTGTATTTTCTATATTTGTTGCCCTTTCTTCATTCCTGGAGTTCAAAGTTTACCTTTGCTATCATTTTCCTTCAGTTTGAAGAAATTCCATTAACATTTGTTTCAGCAGGTCTGCTGACAACAAATTCTTAGGTTTTTTTCATCTAAAAAAATCTTTATTTCACCTTTATTCCTAAAAAAATTTTGCTGGATAAAGAATTCTGCATTATCAGTTTCTATTCTTTTAGTATATTAAATGTGTTATTCCATATTTTTATAGCCCCCATAATTTGGTTAAAAAATGCAATTATGTCAATAATGTTGCATTTTTTTCATGTAATAAATTAAGATAATTTTTCATCACCTTTGATTTTCACTGGTTTAATTATAATATGTCCAGGCATGATATTGTTTGAGTTTATCATATTTTAATTTAATATCTTTCATCAAATTTGGAAAGTTTTTATATAATACTTAATTTTGTTTTCTGCACCAATCTCTTTCTTCTTTCCTTCTGGGATTCCAATAATATGAATGATAATCCTTTTGTTATTGAACCTGTCCCACAAGTCCCAAGCCTTGATTATTTTTGGTAGTATTTTATCTACATTGAATTGGATAATTTCTATTTGTTTCTCTTCAAAGTCAATGGCTTTTTTTATGTCCTCACCATTCTGTTATTGAGACCATTTAATGAATTTTCTATTTCAGCTGATGTATGTTTTAATTTAAAATTTATTTTCAATTATATTTACATTAAATATTAATTTATATTAGTTTCAAGTGTATGGCATAGTGGTTAGACAGTCACATACTCTACAAAGTATTTTCTGATAATTATAGTATCCATCTGACACCATACATAGTTATTACAGTATTATTGACTATATTTCATGTGCTGTACTTTACATCCCTATGACTATTTTGTAACCACCAATTTGTATTTTTTAAACTCTTCACCTTTTTCATTCATTCCTTTAACTCCCCTCCCCTCTGACAACCATCCACCTGTTCTCTGTATCTATGAGTGTGTTTCTATTTTGTTTATTGATATCGCTCTTTAGTTTCCACATATGAGTGAAATTATATGGTATTTGTCTTTTTCTGAATAATTTATTTCACTTAGCATAATACCCTCTAGGTTCATCCATGCTATTGCAAATGTTAAGATTTCAATCTTTTTTTTATTGCTGAGTAATATTACATCGTGTGTGTGTGTGTGTGTGTGTGTGTGTGTGTGTGTGTGTATCTCACCACTTTTTTATCCAGTCGTGATAATGAAGGGCACTTGGGTTGCTTCCATATCTTGACAATTGTAAATAATGTTTCAATGAACAAAATAGTACATATATTTTTTTGAATTAGTGTTTTGAGTTATTTTGGATATTTACCCAGAAGTGGAACCACTAGGTCACAAAGCATTTCAATTTTTAATTTTTTGAGGACCCTCCAGACTATTTTCTATAGTGGCTTCACCAATATACATTCTCACCTAATTTAAAGATGATATGCCTACATACAGACTTTTTAAAGTCTGGTGTTCTCTGAACTTCCTGAATCTGTGCTGTGTCCTATATTGATTTGAGGGAATTCTCAGTGATATTGTTTCAAATATTTTTTCTGTTTCTTTCTCTCTTTTTTCTTCTTTTGATATTCCTCCTATACACAAGTTACACCTTTTGTAACTTTTCCACAATCCATGAATATTTTACTGTTTCTTCCAGCCTTTTTTCCTTTATTTTTTCACTTTTTGGGGATTCTATTGATGTATTCTCTAGCTCAGCAATTCTTTCCCAAATTGTGTCCAGTCTACATACAAACCAACACAGCCATTCTTTAATTATGATAGTGCTTTTTTATCTCTAGCATTTTTTCCTTAGGATTTCCATCTGTCTGCTTACATTGCTCATTTTTTTCCTCGTGCTATCTACCTCATCCGTTAGATACCTTGTAGAATATTAACCATAGTATTTAAAATAACTGGTCTGTTAATTGATGCTTCTGTCTCTTCAAAAACATTTTTTTGCCTTTTGGTATGCCTTGTAATTTTTTCTTGATAATCAGACATGACGTGCTGGGTATGAGAAACTGTTGTAAATAGGCTTTTAATAAGGTGGGAGGAAGGGGTGTGTTCTATAGTGCTACGAGTGTGTGTCAGTCACATAGTGAATCTGTATCTCTGGACGTGAACTTCAAAATGTTTCTCAGTCACATCCCCAATTCCCACAGGGACACAGGATGGCTACAGCGGGCTAGAGCTGATTATTTTCTTCCCTCTTGATTAGTTTGATTCCTATGATACCTCAGAAGGTTAGGCATTAGTTAACTAGTATCCCCTGAAGGTAGGCTTTGTTAAGAACAAAGTGCTCTGTGTATTTCACAACGATTCCTTTCCCCCTCCCCCTGCCAGAAGCCCAAGGGGATTTTTCTCCAGTAATTACTGCAGGAATCTGGTTGAGATTCTAGAAGTAAATCTCATAATATTATGGTCCCCTCACCCCATGACTGAGACCCCTGGACTTTTTAACTCAGAATTTTCCACACTGAGCCTCCATCAATTCATCAATTATACCTGAGGTGTTTTTTTTTTAATCCACTGCTGATTCTTGCAATGGTTTTCTTTATGAATCTTTGCTTCTTTAAACCACAATCCCCTGTATTCTCCTGTTTGACTGTCTAATCTTGAAGACAGTGGTTTGCCCTGTGTTCTTTTCTCTCTTAGGGATTCACCAAGTGTTGTTGATTTTTGAGTCTGTTCAGGTATTTGCTTATTGTTAGGACAGAGTACTAACATCCAAACTCCTTTCATGGTCAACTGGGTGCTTTATAGTCTCTCTGTGTTAATTCCCTCATGTGAGTCATTTTATGGTTGTCATCTGTTGTTTTTCCCCTTGAGGACTGCTGATGTTGTTAGGTCATAGTCTCCTGGATCTTTTTATGTCAAGTAATTTTGGTATGCATCCTGAACACATGCATAGACTCTTTTGCTACTAGAATCTGGATCACGTATATTCCTCTGGAGGGTGTTGATTTACCCCTGGTGCTGCTGCTGTTTTGCCAGGCAATTGACTGGCTTAGGTTCAGCTTCAAGTTTCTTTTTGCCTTCTGCCAGCAGTGATTCCTTTGCCAGCTAAGTTTTCAAAGTATTTGCTCTGGAGCTTAGTCTAATCCATCTTTGCCACTGATAGCTTTCCGGGAACTGGCAGAGGCTCTCAAAGACTTCCCTATGCTTTCGTGGGCCTGTGTCACACAAGCCCATACAGGGGCGAGTCTGGTATTTTTGTTGGTTTATACACGTAATTACAGGATTTGTTTGCCAGTTCTATTCTCTTCAAGACTTCACCTATAATTTCAGGCTAACAAAGCCCACATTCCCACTTCCTCTGACTAGATAGTTAGACTTCTTTCAGAGTTTTAGCACTCTGAGTTACATTTAACTGACTGTGTGTTACCTTCAGGAAAAACTGTAAGAGAAAAAATAACATTAGAAATTTTGCAGCATGCACTCTTTGAACAACAATGATTTCTCTCTCTCTCTTTTGTTTTTTGTTTGTCTGGCCATTGATACTGCTTTGACTATGGGATTTTATATACCTATGACTCTACCTCCAATACCACAGCTGTACATCCCTGCAATGGTTCAACTCTACAGCAGGGCTGCAAAAGATAGAAAAAAAGGAGTTCAGCCTGGACTCTACTTTTTCTGGCCTGATGGTGAGAAAGACAGGGTTTGCCTCAAAGTTTTTGCTGCCTTACTCCATTGCACAGTCCAAAACTCCAGCTGATGGATCTTCCTTGGGTCAAAGCAGGAAAATAGAGGACAAGAAGAAGAAGGAGAAGGGGAAGGAGAAGGAGAAAGGGAAGAGGAGGGGGAAGGAGAAGAAGAAGAAGAAGGAAGAACCTCAGGAAATATACTAGTATTGATTAGTCCTCATTTAAAAAAAAATTTCTTTCTTTAAATTATATTTTATTGACTATGCTATCACAGTTGTCCTGATTTTTCTTCCTTTGCCTCCTTCCACCCAGCAACCCACACTCCCTCAGGCAATCCCTATCCCATTGTTCATGTCTGTGGATCATGCACATAAGTTCTTTGGCTGCTCCACTTCCTACACTGTACTTTACATCCCCGTGGCTATTCTGTAACTACTACTTGTACTTCTTAATCCCCTCACCTCTTCACCCATTGCCCTACAGACCCCCTTATCAGACAACCATCAAAGTGCTCTCTGTATCCATGATTCTGTCTCTGTTCCTGTTTGCTTAGTTTATTTTTTTAGATTCAATTGTTGATAGATATGTATTTATTGCCATTTTATTGTTTATAGTTTTGATCTTCTTTTTCTTAAAAAAGTCCTCCTTTTAACATTTCATATAATAATGGTTTGGTGTTAATGGACTTCTTTAGTTATTTCTTGTCTGGGAAGCTCCTTATCTGCCCTTAGATTCTAAATGGTAGGTTTGCTGGGTAGAGCAATCTTGGTTATAGGTACCTGCTTTTCATGCATGAATATTTCTTGCCAATCCCTTATTTTGAAAAATCAGCTGACAGCCTATGGGAAATCCTCTGTTGGTAACGAACTTATTTTCTCTTGTTGCTTTTAAGATTTTTCTTTATCTTTAACCTTGGGCATTTTAATTATGATGTGTCTTGGAGTGGGTCTCTTTGCGTCCATCTTGTTTGGGACTGTCTGTGATTCCTGGATTTACATATCTAATTCTTTCACCAAATCAGGGAAGTTTTCTTTAATTATTTTTTAATAGATTTGCAATTTCCTGCTCTTTTTCTTCTCTTTCTGACACCCCTATGATATGAATGTTGGAATACTTGAAGTTGCCCCAGAGGCTGCTTACACTATCCTTATTTTTTTGGATTCATTTTTCTTCTTATTGTTCTGATTGGTTGTTTTTTGCTTCCTATGTTCCAAATCATTGATTTGATTCTTAGCTTCATCCACTCTACTGTTGTTTCCCTGTAAATTATTCTTTATTTCAATTAGTGTGTTCTTTATTTCTGACTGGATCTGTTTTATGCTGTTGAGGTCCTCGCTAAGTTCCTTGAGCACCCTTTTACCAGTGTATTGAACTCTGCATCTGACAGATTGTTTATCTCCATTTCACTTAGTTCTTTTCTTGGAGTTTTGATCTGTGCTTTCATTTGGGCCATGTTTTCTTTGTCTCCTCATTTTGGCAGCCTCCCTGTGTTTGTTTCTATTTATTAGATAGAGCTGCTATGTCTCTCTGTCTTAGTAGCATGGCTTAATGTGGTAGGTCTCCTTTAGGGCCCAGGGGCACAGCCTCCCTTATCTCCCAAGCTGGGTACTTGAGGTGTTCCCTTTGTGTGGGCTGAGTATACCCTCCTGTTGTAGTTGAGGCTTGGTGGGTATTGGGAGGTCAATGGGAGGGATTTAATCCAAGCCAGTCAACTGCAAAGTTTGGCTGTGACCACTGACCACAGACCTCCTCTGTGTGGGGGCAGGTGGTGGTGCTCAGTCATGATATGTAGCTGTCTACTGGGTGTGTAGGCTCTGGGGTTTCCTGGGTGTTGCAGACCAAGGACAGCCCTCACCTGTTTTGCTCAGGGCCACCCTGCCTGAGCTATAAAGCAACCTGAGATGGCTGCTACCTGTGTGGGGCTTGGAGATTCCCAGGCAAAATGAAGCTGTAAATCTAGGCTGGCAGCTGTTAGTGCCATTCCTGGGGCCAGAGGTACAGGGACAGGGGGCTCACTGAGGCTGGCTGTTGCTTGTTTGAAAATGTTTAGGAAGTTGTGAATCATGAGCCAAGATCAGCCATTCATATGGAAAAACCACTGTTAACAGCTGTAAATTGGGTTGGGTGATGCCTCAGGGGATCTGCCAGGTTGATTGAGTCTCAGATATGGCATAAGCCTTCCAGCTCTGTGGCTCAGTGTGGAGAGGGCTAAGAAAAGGGACAATGGTCTGTGCCTGTCTTTCTATCTGAGAGAAAACTATCCTCCAGCTCTTGCCTTGATGCCAGACACTTCATTTCCTCCCCGAATGCCACTGATGCCTTTCAAGCTGCTACCCTGGTGCTGGAGTAAATCTAAGTAAGTCCATGTGTGGGTCCTCTTAAAGGAAGTTTCTTCCACTGACTCAATCCCTGATGGCTTTTGCAGCCAGAAGTTATCATGACTTATCTTTCTGGCACTGGAACCCTGGGCTGGGGGTCCTGGTGTGGGGCTGGGGCTCCTCATTCCCAATATATCCCTCCTGGATAATTATCTACCACACATCAATGTAGAACCAGCCTGTTCTGCATTTCCACCCCTCCTACCAGTATGGGTGTGGTTTCTTTATTCCATAGTTGTTAGACTTCCATTCAACTCAATTTCTGACAGTTCTGAGTGATGGTTGTCCTGTAATTGAGTTGTAATTTTGATGTGGTTGTGAGAGGAAGTGAGCCAAGTTTACCGATGCTGCCATCTTGACGAGATGTCCTGGATCTCTGTTCCTCAAGTTTTGACTTGCTCTTTTATCTCCTAGTTATTGTTTACTTTTTCAGAGTCACCAGGTAGTAGGCTTTTTGTGTTCTGTTCAGAATTTATAGTTATATCCATTGGGAGAGATAAACTTTTGTGGTTCATAACACTTAAAGTCTTCATTCTTATAGGGAAAGAATATTAAAGTATAGAAAAATATTAAAAAGTAGTGAATCCAATTAATGTGTATAGAGTTCTCTCTAATACTTTTGTACCTTTTCATTAAATTTTCAATTATTTCATAAAAGAATTTTTAAATGAAAGTAACTCTAAAACTTCTGCATTTTAAAAATATTCTATAAAAATTGCTTAGTACATGACACTTACCAATACAGTTTGAAAGATCTTAGCATCTTCTTTATAACTTGTACTTTTATGATAAAATACAAGAATGACAAGTTCACACGATAAATCTTTATTTTTTATAAGATAATATGTTTCTAGAGCAATAGTTCTTGCTATTGCTTTTTCATCATGAATTCAGAAGTTGATGTTCTGTTACAAATTAATATGATGGAGTCCTAAAAAACTGACAGAAACACTATATAGGGCACTTTTATTACGTATGTGTCAAGTGTTCTTGAAATTATTTTATTTTCATTGTACTCACATGCATAAAACATCTGTATCAAAATGAACAAAACAAAAATGAACATAATGACTGCACTCTATTCCAGATAAACTGTTGTATCCTGCTGAATTATAAAAATGCCACAAAATTTTACTCTTTGAATAGACTAATCAGTTTTTCCAGGTGTTGATTTTTTAATCATACAATGGTGAGAGCTACAATTTTTTTTTGTAGCCTTTTCTTATAAAAATACTTGTTTCAATGTCAGTGGCATTGGAGCTGGAAGATTTTTTTGCCTGAAGGTTTTGCCTCTTCCTTTCCTTAAGGCCAACCAACCAACCAAACAAACAAACAGCAAACAAATTGTTATATCATAGGGTTTTTAAAGTAACATTTCGCTCTGAAAAATATTGAATGATTTTTATTGCAAAATTTAAAAATCTAGATATTATAATTTGGTTAGGGGAATTTTGCAATATATGCTTTAATATAGTCTCTCTTACTGACAGTTGTTACACATTAGGTTGATGGTTGTATATGTGAATTAATCCAATATAGCTCTTGCCTTTATGGAATCCAAGTGTAATGGAGAAAACTTACACCAACAATTAACAGACAGATAGGATGACTTCAAATGGTAATAAGTAGGGTGTAAGACACAAATGAATATAACCAAAGAATAAGAATGTTTCAGAGAAAGGAGATGTCCAAAGCTATAAGAAGAAAACTTTATTATGCTTGAGGAACCAAAGGAAGCCCAATGAGGAGTGGGATTAGCGAGTGAGGGGGACAGTGGGAGGACCCAAGTGCAGAAGAAGAGACTCGGAAAATCATGTGGGATTCTGAAAGCCATGATAAAAGATCAGGATTGTTTCTAAATTCTTAAATAGTATATATTATATGAGATTTCCAATAAGAAATACACATTTCTCTGATTGCCAAGTGAGTAATTGATTGCATATAACAAGAGCAAAAGCAAGAAAACTAGTTGGGAAGGTTTTGTTTTAATCAAAAAGAGATTTAACTTGCACAACGTTGAATGTTTTGGAGATGAAAAGATGTGTATGAACTGAGGACATGTTTTTGAGATAGAATCAGCAAAAAATGATATTAAACGTTAGATTTTAAGAGGATAAGATGCATTATTCCAAGGTTTTTGACTTAAGTAGTTGAATAGATAATTATACAATAATTGGAATAATGAAGAATAGGGGAGAAATATAGGGAAAAAGAATAATATCAGGGATTTGATTTTGTTCATCTTAAGTATCTCAAAGTAATTGGGAGAGGTGATATTTAGGTCACATATATACATATTAACATCTGAAAAGAGAAAGAAATTTGATCCTTTTTTCCTGTCAGAAAAGTAGCTGAGGAAATAACTTAGGGTTTAAAGAGATAGAGGTATATTTTGAATGACAATTGTAAAAATTTTAGTAAATAGTCAATAAGAATGAAATAAAAGATTGACAGAGAATTTTGAGGTCTCTAGTGAAATCAGATATCATGAGTTTACAATGAATTTCCTTGTATATATCAAAAATATATAACCTTAGCGGATTTTTTTGAAAGGTCAAATTAGCCATGGATTCCTCATCATTTTATTTAGAGCAACAGACAACACTGTTCTTGAATTATTAAGACATTGGTGCTTCACACACACATAACGTGGAGGGGAGGACAGCTATGGGTGAGTTACTGGTAGCCAGAGTCCCCCGCTAATTGCCTGGGGATCAGGGAAAAAATAGGCCAATTCAGATCTCTCGGTTACTAGTTCACTTAGTGCTTATGCCCTGAGAGTTCTAGTCAAAGACTGCCTTAAAGTTGTCTGCCCCTTCCTCCTCCTAAAATAGGTAGGGAAATTGTGCTTTCCATCTCTTTCTTTCGTTTTGGTTTCAGATTTAAATACTTGTTTTCCTAACAAACCTTATCAATTCTTGCTCTGGAATACCCCTGAGAGAGAGATAAACCCAAGTAGCTTCTCTTCCATTAAAAATTTGTGACCATCTTCAGTAGGGTTATACTCCAGGAGAAACCCTTCTAGCATTCTATATTACTCAGGCCCAGACTTAATACACAGTAGCATTTCTACTCATTTTTTAAAAGGTTTTTATTTATTTATTTTTAGACGGAGGGAAAGGGAGGGAGAAAGAGAAGAAGAGAAACATCAATGTGTGGTTGCCTTTCATGCACCCCCACTGGGGGCCTGCCTGCAACCCAGGCATGTGCCCTGACTGAGAATTGAACCAGCGACCCTTTGGTTCACAAGCCAGCATTCAGTCCACTGAGCCACACCAGCAAGGGTCTTCTCATTTTTATCATGTCTTGCATTCCTGATAGCTTTCCCTTCTCATATGCCCAGGCTATTCTTATTTCTTACCTGGAGTCACTGGAAAACTCATTGTAATACCTGACCTACTCTCTGGTGAAATATTAATCTTTACTTATCAATGACATCCATATTTAGTGTAATCTCTTAGTTGATCAGGCAGTAAGACATTAATACGGATTTCCTAATATTTCTTACTATTTTCGCCCTATGGATCATACTCAGCATTACTGAGTTCTTTGCAACCATGCTTTTGGGTGGCAGTCATGACACGTGGCTCTCTGAGACCTTGTCTCATCAACTATCTCTTTGGAGCTTAAATATATCTGTATTTCTAGAACTACCACTGAAAGCAACAGTATATGGGCATATCTTCCCTTTGTTTTCTTTCTTGATCATCTAGCCTTTGTTTTAGAATGGGTTCACATGGTACAAATCACTTTGCATTCCTATATGGAGCTTAAAGACAGCATATTTAGTTAATACTAAATCTCTACAGTTTTTGGATTGAAAATAATTTATTTTTAAATACATGTGGCATTAACTGAATGATATTGGCACCCCTTGTAAGTACCCTCATTCTTGGAGAAAGTATCCCTGGGAAACATGTTAGCACATTCTTAACTTGGAAATCTATTCCTTGGAGATAGGATTGAGTTCTTTCAAGAGTCACTTGTGTGAGCAAAAGGAAAAAGGACTCATGGACATGGACAACGGTGTGGTGATTGCTGGAGGAGGGAGTATAAGGGGACTAAATGGTAATGGGAAAAATACAATAAAGATATTTTAAAAAAAGAGTTATTTGCATTACTCCCTAGTGAGTATAAGTGGGAAAATCCATATGAAAAAGCCACACTCCACCGTCAAAATATAATGTTCAGTAATATTTACTTAGTGATAGATAAATGTTAAAGTATTCAGGGTACCCCATTAAAGAACTTCATAAGATGTTTTGGAAAGTATTTTTACTGATTATTGACAAACTATAGTGAAATCAGGTTTTATCTTATATATTCATGCCTGTGACTAAATGCTTACAAATCCTCTTACATCCCAGGAAATTATTTCCCAGGTGTTTTGCATATGATGCAAATCCTGGGCTTTGTTATGGATTTGAACAATCAAGAGCAGAGTTATATGAATTGCCGCACAATTTTGATAATTTTATTCCAAAGAGTCACGGAGCACACTCTCATAAAAAATCTAAGCCATTGGAATCTTTTGCAGACTATAACTCTGAACACTTGAAATTTCAATGAGAATGTTATTATCTTCTGGTACTAGGCTGACAAGTCACTTGCATAAATAATTATGATGATATTCTGCAGCTAAATATCTAATTTAGTGTGTGTGGAGGGAAGGGCAACAAAGCTTTGTCTTGTGTGTTAAGCAATATTTACACTAAAAAATAACTTTAAAACTTGGAATTAACTTTCTCATTCCCAGTCAGGGCACATGCCTGGGTTGCAGGCCAGTTCCCAGCAGGGGACACATGAGAGGCAACCACACATTGATGTTTCTCTCCCTCTCTCCTTCCCTTCCCCTCTAAAGATAAATTAAATAAATAAATAAACAAATAAATAAATAAATAAATAGATAGATAGATAGATAGATAAATAAATAAAACACACTTTCTAAAGAAAGTTATATCAATCCTTTTTTTTTTCAGAGTCTGGAAAGTAAGGCAAGTTTGGAGACTGGGCTCCAAGAGACAACTATGTTGAAAAAAAAACAAAGAAAATTGAGGGTGATTGTGTAAACACTGAAAGTTTATTGAGATAATTTTGGTCATGGTGGTGTGCTTAAAATATAGAATTGTAACAGATGTCATCCACCTTTGATCCACTTGACCTTTAGACTGTTTCGGTCTATACCCTTTCTGTGGAGTCAACATTGGTTGTCATTCAAATGTTGTACTGATTTGGTACACCAGCCATTTGTTTAAGGCTATAGGGTTGTGTATAAAAGTCTGATATGAAGAAGAGATTTAGATTCCTCAGGGAAGTTGAAAATAGTGGAAGTATTTTGCATCATTTCAGTAAATGGTGGTAAAATTGAGGAGAGATGATGTCTAATGATCTAGAATGGACCTAGGAGGAATAAGTCTTTTGTTTCTTTGCATAGACACCTTGTAGTAATGTGCTTAGATAAGATCCCCAAGTGGGATCCTTTTTTGCATAACCAGGTCTGTTCACATATGCCTTGTAGTGGTGCTTAATGTCTTAGTGACTTTAGACCCTTCTCATACAGAGCAGTGGCTGTTTTATGCATGTGTTCAGAGGTTCAGGCAAGGAGAAGCCATAATCACTATATAAAGCTATGTTTTTATGACACTTTAATAAATCTGACCTTAAAAGCCAAGTCTTATATTATTAAACACAAAAATAAATTTTCAAAATTATAAAAACTATGTTTTTGTAAAGGATGGTAGAATGTTCCATACTAATTCTACTTTAGTGAGCAGATGGACACTTTTCCTCTTGTCTTGCACACAAGACACCAAAATGTACCCCAAAATGACTCCAGCTAAACATAATTGGCATCTTCTATGTAGCTATTGAGTGACAATGCCATGTGATAGTTGATAACTCTGGGACCAGTCATCTACTCTAGTTTTGAATTCTTGCTCTGTCACATATCAGCTGTGTTATCTTGGAAATAGTATTTCATCTCTTTGGACACCAATTTTCTCATTTTAAGTTGGAGATAATATTAATATCTACCTTATAGGGTCACTGATACAAATTAGTACAGGTGAGCATAAATAATAATTTGTATTACACAGAGCAGTGTCTGAGGGAGAGCAAGCACAAAGGGATGCTTCACTATCATTATGCTGATGAGAAGAGGAGACAGAATGCGCTGCAGGTTTTGAAAGGCGCTTGCTAAACGTATGACAGCCTGACTCCAGTGGCGTTACAATGGTTCCCACATGCCTTCTTTCTTCGCCTTAACCATTTTTTTGTTTTGATTCATGTCCTATTTGGTTCCTAGTTTGTATCTCAGTTTGCTTTTGTTCTATTATCTCAGTCCACTGTCATTGGCGTCAAAATCTGCCCCTGGTTTCTGTGACCCGCCCTTTTGAGTCTTTATCAGACTTTTTTTTGTTAAATGCATCCCCTTTCTTCTCCTCAATTTTCTTCACTGTGTAGTGTGTTCATTTCAGATGCCTGGGATGCCTGACTCTCAGCTGACCCAACAGGCAGAGCATTAATGAGAACAGGGGAGGGCCAGAGATCGTTTCCATTTCTAGGCCATGGTGGCCTTGCCAGAGCTGGAACTGCTTATTTACTTTTTTAAGAGCATGAGGCACCAGTAAAGGAGGGTGTTTGTTTGATGAAGTTATACTACAGAGGACCTTTGGCTTCCGAAATGCATATATGTTCTGTTGGTGGGTATCTGGTCTTGAGTATTCCCTGGGTTAATTAAATATCTGTAGTCCTAATGTGTAGGTAACATATGTGGCAGGCTCCATATCTGGACTGTCTGGGTCTCCACACTGGTCCCTTCACAGTCTTGCTGAGTGGTCTTGCACAGGTTGTCTAAGAAATCTTAATTAATCTTAAATATTAAGTTTCTTTATCTATAAAATGGGGAATAATCATGTATCCTTCTTAAAGTTGTTCTGAGGATGAAATAAATTAGTACGTGAAAAATAGAATGAGGCCTGCCATATGTGTTACTCATCACTGTTAAAGAGATACTAGATGTTATTAGTAATGTAAGGTTGTTAACTATCCCCTCCTCAGTATTTATGTTGAAAGAATCAAGGCAACCTACAGGGTTTATCCACAGTGAATACACTACCACTGCAGGTGCTGAACGAAATATTGGGATGATGACACCAGTGCCCACAAAATGTGGTCAGAGAATGATGGGCCTCATGATGCTGCCAGCAGAAGGCACCCACCTGCCATGCCCACTTCACTTCTGTGAGCACGTGCTGCGGCTTTGCTGCAGGTGAGCCACTGCCCCAAAGTTAGTCTATAGAAGTAATCCAGTACCCTAATGTATGATAGAGAGGTAAGTCCTAACTGACTGCCTGTGGGAATCAAGGCACATATTTGGTGAGTAGAGTTCAAATATGGGCTCATTCATATTCTCAGCTATGGGAAGAGTGTAAAACTCCTCACTGGTAGAGGAGACACTTTAGGGGCACTTGTACATGGAGTGCGCTGTCTTACTGTCTATCGCCACCCAGTCTGACACCATGCCTATTCCATAGCCCCTTTGCCAGTGGGGTGTGAGAGCTTTCACCCCATGATATATTTTGTAGCAATTAAAATGTTTGTGAAGGGTGTGTAATAACATGGCAACTTTATATGATAAAGTCAAGTAAAAGAAAGCATGAAATTTGGTTTACAATATTATTTCTTTTTCCACAGCCCAGTTAAAAACTTGCCCACATCTAAGTGCCTATTTTCATCACAATATTGTTAAGTAAATTTTTTTTCCTGTCCAGTTGCTTGGAATATTTGTTTCCAGCTCTTTACTTTTAGTCTGTGTAGGTCTTTTGTTCTGAGGTGGGTCTCTTGTAGGCAGCATATGTGTGGATCATGTTTTCTTATCCATTCCGCTATTCTGTGTCTTTTGTAAGCACCCCAATGTTCATAGCAGCACAGTTTACAATAGCCAAGTGCTGGAAGCAACCAAAATGCCCATCAGCAAGTGAATGGATCAAAAAACTGTGATACATTTATGCAATGGAATTCTATGCAGCAGAGAGAAAGAAGGAGCTCCTACCCTTTGTGACAGTATGCGTGGAACTGGAGAGCATTATGCTAAGTGAAATAAGCCAGGTGGTGAGGGACAAATACCATATGATCTCACATTTAACTGGAACACAATCAATAAAAGAAAAATGCAAATAAAATATAACTAGAGACATTGAAATTAAGAACAATCTAACAATAGCCAGAGGGGACAAGAGAGGGGACAGAGGGGAGAAGGGCTTTCAGGAACAACTATAAAGGACACAGGGACAAAACCAAGGGGGAGGGTGGAAGCAAGAGAGGGAGGTGGGTTTGGCTGGGGTCGGCGGGGTCGGGGGGAGGGGTGGGGAGAAAATGCAGACAACTGTAACTGAACAATAATAGAGTAATTTTAAAAATGACTTTTCCTAAAAAAACGGTAAATTTTAAGACACATATCACCTTTTTGTAAAGTATTAATTTAAAATTGCATTTTGAATTAAAAATGAGCTCCGTAATATAAAGTCTTACTCATTTTTCTTCCTGAGCCCCTACTACTGATGCAATGCCTGCCTAGCACGTAGCAGTGTCCTGATTAGAGCTCATCGAAGCAGTGAGTAAACAAAAGGCTTCACCACTAAGCCTTATTTAGAAATTAAGGTAGGCTTTTTAATTTCTGAATATGTTAAACATCATTTTCAGAGGAAAGGAGGTAACTTTAATTTCTTGTAGTTCTGAGTCTCAGTGGTCAGTCAGCTGGTTTGTTTTTATACGTCTACACAAATTAGATTAAATAACACCTATCATTCTTTGGAGAAGTGGTAGTTGTGTTCAGAATCATGAGCCTCTTTGTCATTATACCAGCAGTCTACACCCATTAAGGTCCTCAAACCTAATTTGAAGATCAATGTTTCCTCTCCCCGAGCATTCCTGTTGCCTGTCTATCGCCCTCTTGATAGGGTTGTATTACCTTGGACGCTGTCATCAGATGCAGTCTCCCCAGGGCTTTGTAGAAAAAGGCTATTACTTTCCCCATCTAGGATCAAATGTCTCTTTATATGCGGCCTTCAAAATCACTGCCTGTTTGGGTACTGTGTTACATTGTGTGTGCAATTCTAATTTGTCCTCAGTTTTCAGCCATTTGTCTCCTTTGGTGATACTGATTTCTAGAGTAATTCTGCTCATTGATTTCAGTCAGTTTCCCTGAAGTCTGTTCTTGTTTTTCTTTTCTGCATTTATGGAGCCCTTCAGAACTGAGCATTTACTCTTATATATATGCATTAGGATAAGTCTCACAATGTCTTCAAAGTAGTTCTTTGCATTTTACAAATAGATCTGAACAAGTCACAGGAATGTAAAACAAACCTCTCTGCACAGACTGAATTTTTGCAACAAACAAGATGAGGAAAATGTAGCAGGGAGGCTGGGATGGAGACGGGATTACCAAAGACCCACTTGTTCCCTCCCCACCCTTCTACAAGTCAATCAGCATTCTCAAACCCCAGTTTACAAATTGTAAAAAAGAGAAGGTTACTGGTAAAAAGCTTTCCTTTCCCTTATCCACCACCAATATTAAGTTGTTATAAGGACCAACTGAGATAATGAATATACATATTTCACAAAGGTATCACAAAGTTGAATTTAGCTGAGGATAAAAAAAGCAGTGATCATGTTCAATATAACCTAACTCAAATCTTGGTAAGAATGTGAAATATAAAAAGTCACTAATGCTGATGGCTTGTTGAACATTTTTATAGTTTTTTCAAGTATGCCTACATGAGGCCCATCCACATAATCATGTGCTCAATAAAACTGTGTGAGATTCACAGATTTCAGCACAATTCCTCTGGGCTGTGTCCTATCCTTAGAAATGAAAATTTTCTGTGAGGTTTTAAGAGGAGAGATAAGACAAACCCAGTTTGAATCTCGGCACCACCACTTATGATCTAAGCGTCCTTGGAAGTGGCGGACCTGTAGTTTCCTGTCCGAGGGACATGGAGCCGTGTGTGCAGGCCTGAGGGTGCAGGCCACACACTGAAACAGTGTCTGGTTCATATTCGGTCTCCATCAATATGTGTTACTATTTTCCTCTTAGATTTATTTGACTATGAGTATTCTTCTTTTATTTAGCCATCTGTTGTTCACAAAAACGCTGCTGGCTTCTTTCATTTTTTATTTTCCAGGCTTGTATATTAGATGCTGGGGGTTACAGAGATGGATGAGATTGATTCCCTCTACTCAATGGTGAGGACATGAACTTGTTCATTGGTCTGCCACATGAAGTGACAGTCTATCTGGTACATACTTAATATTAAATATGTTTTTAATTAAATGAGTTAATTTCTCATAGTGCTTTTGGCTGAGCAATGAAGATGATTTAGTAAATAATTTTGAAAAATGCACTGTAATGTGCTCTAACTTAGGAGTGTATTTTCTCCATTTCATTTCATTTCATCATGCTATTCTGTTGTTTAGTTGAATTTCATTTTCTTTATTTTTTCCTTTATGGCTTCTTTGCTATTGGTTCTTAAACTTTTTCAATATTTGCAGTGCCTCCCAATTTTGTGTCATGTAAAAATTTCATTAACTTGGTATTTATTCCCTCTGCCTGATGTTGAATAAAAACAACTTTATACAACAGATTCTGACACCCAACCTCACACTGCGGCTGCTGCCTCCTAGCCTGTTAAGCACTATATTTATCACTTGCTTTGATCTCTGATCTTTCCACAAGTGTAATCTTCACAGCTTTGATTTTATCAAAGACATATTTCCCAATGGCATACTGAAGAAAAATCTTATGAGACTTACACCAGTGCTAGTATATGCTTGTCTGTGTGTATGTGTCTGAGAGAAAGAGAGAGATGAATTCAATCAGCATTTTTGAGATAAGCCTAGAATGTTCTATCATTTGCAGATGAGGGACCAGAGGAACAGATCAGTTATGTGACTGACCAAAGTCACAGAGTCAGTGGACACACAGCAGAGCTGAGGGCCAGCCCCCACACACTGGCTCCAGAGCTCGATTCCTCTCTGCTGAGATTTTTGCTGTTATAACTTTGCCTGTCCTGTTTCTAATAACAACTCTTCAATTTAGCTTTGGGCACCCATCCATACCACTGAAGAAAGACTCACTACAGCTGTTTATTGCCTTTGTTGACTTCTCTTAGAAAGAGAGATGTGCATGACCTGAGAGCAATCGAACTCTGCCAAAATCTCTAAAATGATTGGAAGGCAGAAAGAGGAAAAATGATTGGAGGTCATTCTCCCTGAGGGTAGCACCCTGAAGAGACTGTAAGTTTCAACTTGTACAGTCTCTGGAGTTTCTCTAACTTTTGGCCATCCAAGGTCTGGTTCTCCAACATTCTCCTCAATTCTCTGAGGCTGTGGAATGAGGCTGTGGGTCGTGATCACATTGGTTATGCACTGCCCAACGGCAGTGGGTAAGCAAAGGCAGGCTTGTCCTTCACATTCTGCCAACACATGTCTTTTTGTCTAAACTAGTCATTGTCAGTATCACTGGTGATTAAACAACCCTAATCAATCTCCCAGTATATGATGACTATTAAGGGCAAATTTTTTTCTCCCGGAATCAATATACTGAAGCCCTAAACCCCCATTTGACTGCATTTGAAGACAGGAACTTAAAAAAGGTAAAACCTCATTTTAAGTTAAATGGGGCCACCATCCACTAGGACTGGTGCCCTTCCCAAAAGAGGAAGAGACACCAGAGTCTTCTACTGCTGCACAGACACAGAGGAAAGGCACTTGAAGTCACAGTGAGAGGGCTGCTGTCCACAAGTCCGAAAGAGACTTCACCAGAGACCAGCCTGGCAGGAACTTGGTTTTGGACTTCTAAACCCTAGAACTGGACAACGATACATTTCTTTGTGTAAGCCACCCAGTCCATGATATTTTGTTATGGCAGCCCTGACAGACCAACACAGTGACCTTACGGTCTTCTAGGTTTTGGGTGATCTGCCAGGTAAAGCTATTTTGGCTATTCCTCCCCCAGGACATTACTGTATGCTAAGCAATGAAGAGCCAGTGGTGAACAAAGCAGACTGACTTTCTGTCCTCATGGAGGCAGTTTCAAGTACACAGTGTTACCTTCGTGCAAAGTTCCTTCACTTCCTTAAGCTTTCTACTGAAATACGTATCCACTTAACAGAGGTCTTCCTTAGTCACAGACACAAAACAGCAATCCCCCATCTCTGAGCTTTCTTACCCTGCCTTACTGTTTTTGTCTCTAACACTTACTATCATTTGACATATTACATATTTATTCCTTTATCTGATCATCTGTTTCTCCACCAGAATGTAACATCTGTGAGTCCATGGGCCCGATTGTCTTCCCTGCAGCATCTGTTTCAGCGGACAGTGTTGGGCATACAAACACACTCAATATCTTTTTATTAACCTGAGTTAATTAGAGAGTAAACAGTTGAGGTACATAGCAAAGTGAAAGTCTCAATTAATATCAATTTGAATTTTCTTTAACTTCTCTCCATATGCTTTCCCACCATGCAAATTGTTTCTCTCCTCCAGGATGTATCTTTTCAGCATCATTTGTTGCCTCTGCTGTTTAAATTTCTCCTCACTTGTCTTTTTCTTTTTTTCTTTTACCTTTAAACTTGCTTACTTGGCTCATTCTCCCATTCCTATCTCCCCCCTTTTAATTATGATTTTAATAACTAGTCATAACATAAAGTATAAGCATATTTCAAATTGCTTGATTCAATGGTATAGCCACTCTCATTAATTAAAACGCTGATGAAGCTACTTAGTTAAAATTCTATTTGAAAGAAAGGAAAAGCCAACTTGTATATGACCCCATCCTGACTGACCAGTGACCCACTCACTTTCCCACTAATATGATTTTTTAAAAATTAGATTTAGTTGCCAATATTAAAAATCATTTAATTTCATACTTTAAAAACTCTCAGAACTTGAGTTTCTGGCTCTTCCTGTGAAACCTCATCCTGAAGAGTCCGCTGCTGCCAGCTGAGCGGCAGGTGCCCTGTGAGATCTCCAGCCCTCCCCTCCCTTCGCCCACCACCCCTTATCAAACTCCCTGCACCCGACTGCATTCGTTCCTCCACGTCTCACGGTTGAGGTATGTGACATACCCTGACCTACACAAAAGGGTATTTTTTTAATAGAATAGGTAATGACTACTTAAATAAAACTACTGCAGTAAGTGAACCCTTTCGAAATTAGTTTAATGGAGTAAGAGGGATTTTAAAATTGGAATCAACTTGGAACAGTATTATGATTATTTTGTTGCTTTTTAAATTTATGACTTTGCCCCAGCTGGTGTGGTTCAGTGGACTGAGCACTGGCCTGTGAACCAAAGGGTCTCTGGTTCAATTCCCAGTTGGGGCACATGCTTGGGTTGCAGGCCAGGTCCCCAGATGGGGGTGCGTGGGAGGCAACTATACATTGATGTTTCTTTCCCACTCTTTCTCCTTCCCCTCCCCTCTGTCTAAAAATAAATAAATAAAACCTTAAAAATTGCATATTATTAAAAAATAAAAATAAAAGATTATGATTTTACTTATGACCCACCTTCTTTTCTGTCCCCTAAATGGATACTGCAAAGGTCAAATAATCTCTTGCTAGGGTTCAGGATCTGAACTTAGTGCTATGCCTTCTCAAATAGAGCTCTCATCCAGTATCTGTCTTGTAGTTAATTATGCTCATCTTTTCCATCCCAAGTCCCAAGATCTAGGATCCTTCATTGTTTCTGGTGCCAAGACGACAACTGGCAGCTCTAGTTAAGTAACAAGCATTTCTCTTCTAGGCCCTCTGCCTTTGCAATAGTTCCATGGTTTGATGTCCTACCTACTCCCACCAATTCTTGTATGGAACACATTCTTGCCTTTGAACTTATATATACACTTTTTATACAGTCTTTCTTGATGGAAATTTAGAAATCCTTAGTACTCTATGTTTTTTAACGAGTTGAAAAATACATGCATAGTGCCAGATGAAAGCAAAATAGAGCATCAGCTCTGTTTCCTAGAAAGTTGGATTGAAGCCTGTGGTTATGGTTTCACCAAAAGGAGGCTTCTCTCTCTCCCCAAAGACAGATCTTGAGATATGTGTCCAAAAAGTAAGCATACAGAGATGACTTTTAGACATGAAGGAGCTACATGGCTTCATAAAAAATATAATGCCTAAGCAATGGATCATTCTAGAGGAAAGGAAATGAGTAGATAGCAAGGTAGGCATCCAGGTAGACCTTTAGAAAGTTTGGTTTGCTACCTGGGTGAATGAGATAAAAGTTTTCCTTAGTGATTTAAATAGCAAAAAACCAGATGAGCCCAGGCCCACTTTTTAAAAAAATGCAGTGACACCACTTTGCTGTGCAATAACTTTTTAGTTTGATATAGTACCATTTGTTGTTGTTTTTTTTTTGTTTGGTTTTCCTTGTCCAAGTAGATATATCAGAAAAAGTATTACTAACAGTAGCATCAAAGAGCAAAGGGCATGCTGTCTATGTTTTCCTCTTGGAAAATTATGGTTTCAGGTTTTACCATTTAAATTTTCAACCCATTTTGGGTTTATTTTTGTATATGATGTAAGAAGGTAGTGTAGTTTCATTTTTTGCAAGTATCTGTCCAATATTCCCATACCATTTATTTTTGCAATTATCTGTCCAATCTGCCAACACCATTTATTGAATAAATTCTCTTTCCCCCCTTATATAGTCTTGCCTCCTTTCTCATACATTAATTGACCATATAGGTGTGGGTTTATTTCTGGGCTCTCTATTCTGTTCCACTGATCTACAAGTCTGATTCTATGCTAATACCATACTGTTTTGAGTACTATAGTTTTGAAGTATAGTTTGCTATCAGGTAGTATGATACCACCAACTTTGTTTTTGTTTCTCAAGGTTGCTGTGGCTATCTGGAGTCTTTGGTGATTTCATATAAATTTTAGGATTATTTGTTCTAGTTCTGTGAAAATTACCATTGGTATTTTGATTGGGATTGCTTTGAATCTATGGACTCCTTTGGGTAGTTTGGACACTTTAATGATATTAATTCTTCTAATCCATGAGCACACTATATGTTTCCACTTATTTGTATCATCTTTAATTTCTTTCTTAGTATCTTATAATTTTCCAAGTGGTTAAATTTATTCCTCAGAAGCAGGTATTTTTTGATGGAATTGTAAGTGTAATTATTTTCTTAATTTCTCTTCCTGATAGTTCATTAATGATGTCTAAAAATGCAACTCAACAGAAAAACAACAAACAAACAAACTATCTAGTTGAAAAATGGACAGGGGACCTGAGTAAACATTTCTCCAAAGAAGACATACAGATGGCCAATAGACAATTGAAAAGATGTTCAATGTCACTAATCATCAGAGAAATGCAAAGTAAAACCACAATGAGATGTCATCTCACACCTGTCAGAATGGCTATCCAAAAAATCAGCAAACAGCAAGTGTTAGCAAAGATGTGAAGAAAAGGGAACTCTTAGTATTGTTGGTTGGATTGCAAATTGGTGCAAATACTATGGAAAACATTATGGAATTCCTCAAAAAAATTAAAATAGAGCAACCTTATGACAAAACAATGCCACTCCTGGGTATATATCCTAAGAAATACAGAAGACTAATTTAGAAAGGTACAAGCACTCTTATGTCATTGCAGCATTATTTGCAGTAGCTGTGATATGGAAGCAAGCAAAGTACCCTTCAATAGACAACTGGAAAAAGAAGACATGGTTCATATACACAATGGCATATTACTTGGCCATAGAAAGAATGAAATTGTACTATTTGCTACAACATGGTGCTAGAGGGTATTATGCTAAGTTAAATAAGTCAGACAGAGAAAGACAAATACTGCATGATGTCACTTTTATATAGAATCTAAAGAACAAAATAAATGAACAAACAAAACAAAAACAGACTCATAGATACTGAGAACAAACTGAGTGTTGCTAGACGAGGGGAAGGTTTGGGGGACTGTGTGAAAAAGATGAAGAGATTAAGGAGTACAGATTGGTAGTTCCAAAATAGTCATGGGGTGTAAGTAAAGCACTGAGAATATGGTCAATAATATTGTAATGGCCATGTATGGTATCAGGTGGGTACTAAAATTATTGGAGGAGTCACTTGTAAATTATAAAATTGTCTGACTACTATTCTGTAAACCTGCGACTAATATAAAATACTATTGAATGTCAACTGTAATTCAAAATAAATAAATGTAGTGATATCACGCAGGGTTAATGGGACAGTGTATACCAGGTTACCCATGTATTTCTTTTTTTATATGGAAGAGAAAAGGAAAGGTATTACAACAGAGACATGAATATTTAATTTTGCCCTCTCTTGGGGTTACAGGGATTAGTCGAAAGTTAATATTAAAGAATAGGAAAATACTTTCTCTGACATCCATAATTAAGTGTGTATAATTACTGTGTCCATTTTACAGATGAAGAAACTTGGTCTGGAGGTGCCAGGCAGTGAAAGACAAATACCATATGATCTCACCTATAAGTGGAACTTAAAAAAAAATACAAGCAAGTAAAATATAACCAGAGATATTAAAATAAAGAACAAACTGACAGCAACCAGAGGGAAGGTGAGAGCGAGTAATGGGGGAAAAGAGGGAAGGTTTGTCGAGGAATATGTATAAAGGACACATGGACAAAGCCAAAGGGACGTAGGATCAATGGTGGGAGGTGGGGATTGCTGGGGTCGGGGGGAAATGGAGACAACTGTACCTGAACAAAAATAAAAAAAAGAGAAAAATATGAAATAAAAACTAAAAAAAGGAAATATAAATTTAACAAAAGACTTAGAGATATTAAGTAAATTATGTGACAGCATACATCTTCTAAATGGAGATACAGAACATGAATTTTGCCTCTACTACTTGTCTTTTTTTTAACTTATTTTTTAAAGATTTTATTCACTTATTTTTAGAGAGGGGAAAGAAGGGAGAAAGAGAGGGAGAAAAACATCAGTGTGCAGTTGTTTTTCACATGTCTCCTGCTGGGGACCTGGCCCACAACCCAGGCACATGCCCTGACTGGGAATCGAACCAGCGACCCTTCGATTCGCAGGCTGGCACTCAATCCACTGAGGCACACCAACCAGGGCAGCCTCTACTACTTATTAAAGGACTACTCTCAATAGAACATCTGCCTGCCTTGCATCCCACCTTTACTACTATAGATGGAGCCAGGATTCCTACTCCACGCAACTTTGAAAGTCCTCTGCAGGTCCTTCCCTACCTCCCGGCTTATTTATACTGACAACTGAGTTCTGGCTATTTCAATAAACTAATATGCTTTGGATACAATACGGCTCATTAGAGAGAAAAATGAGAGGAATAGCACTAATTTTTCTGTTTAACTTCTGTTTTCCTTTTTTTTTTAATTTTATTGTTGTTCAGTTACAGTTGCCCTCATTATCCCCCCCATTACTCTCCTCCACCCTTTCTACCCCCTCCTCCCACATTGACTCTTCCCCCACTCCGTTGTCTTTGCCCATGGGTCTTTTATACATGTCACATGATGACCCCTCCCCCTCTTTCCCCTGTTATCCACCTCCCCACTCCCTCTGATCACTGTCAGTTTATTCTTTATTTCCATGTCTCTGGTTCTATTTTGCTAGGTGTTTGTTTTGTTGATTAGGTTCCACTTATAGGTGCAATCATATAGTATTCATCTTTCACTTCCTCGCTTATTTCACTTAGTGTAATGCTCTCCAGTTCCACCCATGCTGTCGCAAATAGTCCAGTGCCATTATAATAATATTCTTTGCTTAAAGTGATTAAATGTTTATTTTGGAATGTAGCATCATGCAATAAGTCAGCTGTACTTTCTTAACAAAAGAAGCAGACATCTTGGAATAGAGAAATAAATCAATCTGTTCATTCAGAGCAAAAACACACTTGTGCATGATAAAAGATTTTATTTATTTTACTACTTGAGAAAGTATCTCATTGAAAAGGGCACTTATAATCTGTAAGCAAAACTGTACTGTCTTGTTTTGATAAATCTATGATAGTATAGTGAGGTTAAATTTAGAGGACACATTTTAAACGTAGAAACAAATCCTCTCAGTGATTTTTGTCCATCTTGTTCACAACTGATATCCAGCACTTAGAATATTGTGTGATGCATTTTAGGCACTTACAATATATGTTGAATAAATGGGTTAAATTGCAGAAGATTACTAAGTTAGAGGGCATTGGGACATAAGTAGTTCACTGGAGTGTGCATATGAACAATCAAGTCCTGTGATAGAATATTATTCAGATTTTATTTCATTTTGTTGTACTGTGGTCAACCCCGAGTATATCTCTGCAGTAGCTAAAGTTTGTTTTGAACCTCCCACACAGTTGAGCCCCTTGGAGATCCTCTCCTTCCGCTCACTTTAGGTGTCTAGTGCCCCCTGGTCCTTCCTGTTATTTTTACTTTATAGTTGCCAAATCTAAAATGTGCTTTGAAAAATATCAAGTGCTGCATCTTAAGTTTTTACATTTTTTATAGGAATTAAATAAACTCAGTACAAAGAGAGAAAAAGAAAGGAAGGAAGGAAGGATGAAAGAATGAAAGAAAGAGGGAAAGAAAGGACAAATCTCTCTACGTAATTTCACATAAGTGCCGGAAATTATGGAGTGCATCCGTTGATGGAGCCCTCGCATGCTTGCTGGCCCCTGTGTCTGTACTCAAAGAACACAGTTGCCTGTTAAGTCTGTATAGTATTTTATCAGTCTTGGGGCTGAGTTTATGGTCACTAGATACACTTATTAATATTATTTTTAAACATTTTGTGAAATGCAGGGTATTTTTCTAGACAATAAGTGATACTCAACACAAAATGATAGTGTTATGACCCTAAAGGAATATTTATTAAATGCAACTGCTTAAAAAAAATTTTTTTTAAGATTTATTTATTTATTTATCTTTAGAGGGGAAGGGAAGGAGATAGGGAAAGAAATATCAATGTATGGTTGCCTCTCGTGCGTCCCCTGCTGGGAACTGGCCTGCAACCCAGGCATGTGACCTAACTGGGAATCGAACCATGATCATTTGGTTCACAGGCCCGCACTCAATCCATTGAGCTACACCAGCTAGGGCATAAATACAACTGCTTTAATTACAGATTTATTAAGGTCCAAGAAAGAACTTTGAGAAAGAGAAAAAAGACTCATCAGAATGTCACATTTCTTCACTGTATAATAAATCTAACAAGATGGAAGTTTTCATCACACTAAGGGAGCAGAGATGGTCATACAAAGACTCAAGCCACGATCAGAGGGAATAGAAATTGGTTATGAATCTAATATCACCAAGTGCCTATGACTCTATCTCCTTCAGAGTTTTATAAACATTAGTACGTAAACTAGGGAAAGGTGAGTCATTACTTTAAATGTAGTCAGTGTGGTGTTCACTCACTGAGAGTGGAAAACTAAAAGTTTCAGAAGAAATGATAGAAAGGACAATATGCTAGTAGACTTACTCTGATGTCAAACTGTGTAATTTCCAATTGACAATATTATTTTACGTATGAGACTTCAATTCCTTAAAGTCAGCAGTCAAAGGGTCTACTGAAGGAAACAGCTTTCTCATCCTCTATGATACGGACTATAACAGCAAACATCCAGGAGGTGCTCAATAAATATTAACCTGTAGAATCAACAATCTTTTCCCATCCTGTATTTTTCTGTATTTAATTTTATAGTTATATCAAAGGTACTAATACTGGTTTAAAAAATTAAAGTAGTCTTACAAATCCCTTTAATTTTTTTACTATTATCACATTCTCAGTTCTTCTGATTACAAGATTATATATGAAGAGCCCTTCATCAAAAGTATGGAACAGCACTGAACCTTTATTATTATTATTATTATTATTATTATTATTATTATTATTATTATTATTATTGAATGTTCATTTGGAAAGGGGGAAAAGAGAAAATAGTTTGTTCAGGACTCATGTTGCTCTATTAAGTAGTTAGGGAGTGTCTGACTCTTTGCTAAGGGCCTTGCATCAATCTTGAGACAGAAGACAGAAGTCCGTGACAGCCTTCCAGGTTAGACATAGCTCTGGTGCAGCTTCAAAAACATCTTCCCAATATTTGAAAGGTCTCAGTCTTTGCCAGGTGGAGCCTTTCACAGGGCACCCTCTCATAAGCTGAGAGGGTCCTGAGGGAGGGGCTACCCATCTGACTCCTCCAGAAAGAACTTGTTTCATTAGCTCAGGGATTTGCTTCCACGATATTTTATGGTAACAAATTCCTAGACTCTATTCACTTATAACAAGCAGATTGACATTCATATCATTTGATAAGAGAATGCAGAAAGTGAAAATAGCAAGAAATGCAAATTAAGAGAATTAGGAATTTCCACTCATTTCACAATGATTAACAGACAGGAAAGAGTGGGGAAGGGTGCTTAGTCTGGAGTAAGACCTCAAAAGTTTGGATTCTGTCTCTGCCACTGATTAGCACTGGTGTCTTTGGGCAAATCAGTTCATCCTCTTTATGACTCATTTTCCCTGTAATTATCCTTAATTCAAAGAGTAGATATTGTGAACTTTGAGACAATATATTCAAAAAATGTTGTTTTATGAATACTAGCTTAACCACTACTTGTTCAGTAAATTCTTAACTCCCCAGGCATAATTCTTGCAATTTCTAATAAACATATCTTTTTTAAAAGATTTTATTTATTAATCTGGGCATGCCCTGCAACCCAGGAATTGAACTGGTGACCCTTTGTTTCCCAGCCCGTGCTCAACCTACTGAGCTACACCAGCCTGGGCCACATCTTTTAATTACCAAAAAAGTTAAAGGTTTCTGATCTCTCAAATATCTCATAAGCTGATTTGTATTGTCTCCACAATAAATACATCTAGTACAAATGCATCTACAATTTTGTGGGCGTGTCTGGTTGTTCCATAAAACCTGGACAAAGAAAAAGTGTGAATAATGCCATGGTTTCTGTTCATATTCTTCCCCCTCTCAGAGATATTTAGAGTCTTAAAAACATTAGTTGTTAAGTCAGAGTTCAGCCTTCAGTTTGTCATTTTCCTGAATGAATGACTGAGTCCATTCCTCTGTGAGTTTCATTGTTCTTTAAGACTTCACCTTCTCTCTCCAGAGGGTGGAAACAAGTTTAGCACATGAGCCACAAGGCCCCTGCAATCAGAAGCACAGTGTTGGAAGAGAGTGGCTTTGAATTCTCCACAAGCCCAGCAGACCTGAAGCTCCCAGAAGGCAGTATAGCCATATGTCTAGAAGGTTTCTGAAGTGTCTTGTTAACAAGATTTGAGAAAATAGTTCTTTCCCCTGGTTATATTTAAAGTTACAAAAAATAATATAAAAAAAGTGTTGACTTTTCAGACTTTTCAAAATGCAGCAGAGAACATTCTGTCTTTTACTTGCCCTGAAGTTTGTGTTGCCAAAAGAAAGAAACAATCCTATTTGAGGATGGAATGTTTCCTTTCCGTGTTTTTAAGATCACTGAGAGTTCCCTAGTGATTTTTACACAAAGCCAGTGCTCTGTATGCATCCCCCGGCTTTTTGTTGCAATCCCTACAATCCCCATCCCTTAAAGAGTAAATTTGAAAAGATCTGTTTACTATTTTCTCTCCCAGCTTTTTCTCATGCTATTCACTCCACTTTAAAAGACCTGTACTTGGAAAATTACACGACACAGAAGAAAGAAATTGAAGAAGATAAAATAAGTGGAAGCACATGCTGTGTTCATGGATAGGAAGAATTAACATCATTAAAATGTCCATAATACCCGAACAATTTATAGATTCAATGCAATTTCTCAAGATTCCAATGTTGTATTTCACAGAACCAGAACAAATTTTTCAAAAATTTATATGGAACCAGAAAAGGCCCCACATAACAAGAAAGAAGAGCAAGGTTGGATGAATCATGTTACCTTATATCAAACTATACTACAAGTCCATATTAATCAAAAGCCTGGTATTGGCCTAAAAACAGACATAGGTCAATGGAACTGAATTTTCTTTTCATATCTATCCTTCTATCCATTCTTCAAAGATCTAAGTTCTTCCCAAACCAATTCTAAACATCCTAAACCCACCTGAGCTCTTCATCTGTAAACTGAAATCTAAGGTGCCTGTACCTCTCATTTTCACAACTATCATGAACAGTGGTGAGGGGCAGGTCTGAGATTATTTTGCAATGCTATTCAACTTGCCACAATACATAATTTGTCTTCCACTCCAGACTATTTCACCACTCTGTTTATAAAAAGCAGATGCTCAGCAACTTTTTGTTTCTGAAATGGATGATTATTGCTTTATTTAGACCAAAATTTGTTTTTTTGTAAATCTTATTTGTATTATCTATTTGCCAAAGGGTCAAAAGATTGGAAATACATTGATCTATTGCTTAATTGGCTTCCCTCGCGTCCATTAAAATCAATGTCCGTGGAATCTGGCATTTCTTGGGAACCTGCCAAGTCACTCTTTGCTTCGTCTTTGGTTCTGCACTGACTGATAGGCTACCAGCGTAGCTTTGTGTCTTCTTCTAATAAAGATGTTTGATTGTTCCTAAAACTTAGAAAGGGGTGTTAGAGAATCAGAAGGAAATCACGAATGTTAATTAACTACCGGGGCTTTGGAATAACAGAAATAAAATTTGGGCCATATGCTTTCAATATATCTAATTTATTGGTCTGAAAGACAGTGGTCCATGTTATTATATCTCAAAATAGTTCTTGCTAATGGTACTTTATTTGGATACATAGGTAAGTCTCATAACAATTCAAGGAAAGAGATACCACTAGAATGTTGAGCCCTATAGTCACTGAGTAGACGAGTGTTGGGAGACTCGCAGCTGACCCCACCCTCCACGCCAGCATGGAAGGGGTCAGGAGGTGACTCAGAAGCTGAAGTGTTTCAGATGAGACTGCCTTTTCTCAACACCAGGAGCAAATACTGTAAGATTCCAGCAACAACCTTTCTCCACATTCACCTCCCCCTGCCAAGAGAAAACCCTCACAGCCTAACCATCACTAACTGTCTGGAGCCGATACGTCTAATACTATGGTCTTAATTCCCATTTACATCAGTATTCAAGATGTGCTGGCCTTCTAGCCCACCTCCTCCTCCACAGAGATTCTTCTCCCAGTGCAGTTTGATAGGGAGGCCACAGTTCACCTTCTGTCTTTTGTTTTTCCCCATAGCATTTACAGCGTATAAAATACTATACGTTTTACTAATTACTTGTTTCTCTGACTCAAATATATTATCTATGAAGAAAAGTGTATATGAACGTCTGTTTCTGTACTTCTAGTGTTTAAGTAGTGCCAGCACATAGTAGGCAATGAATAGATATTTGTTTAATAAACGGATGCATGCAAGCACGAAAATTTCCCAGGACAGTCTGTCTCATAACGAGGGCAGGACTTCTCAGAGGCAGCCTCGCTGGGTGATTCTGGAGGCTCACCTTAGCTGCAGCTGCTTATTTGCAGCTGCTACCGCTTGGCTATTCCTTAAAATGTCTGTGAAAGTTTCAAAAGTCATTCCAATATTTACCCTCTTCGGCTACGTAAGCTCACTTCAAGTGTTCTATGGGAAGGAATAATCCAAAGGATAAACTTTAATGCCCATAAGTGCTGACTTAAGTTTTATTGAAAATAACAAGTCATTCATACATTATCCTATTTATCTGTCTATTTCTCTATTCAACACTTTTTCATTGAACACATATCATGTGCTGGGATATGTGTTAGATGCTGGAGATTTAACAGTGAGCAAACTCAGGATAGTCCTTATCCTACTGGGAAGTTTACAGTATAGCAGAAATGATCTAAATTTCCAACATGGACACAGTGATTCTGTAGGTTGGCTTGGATAAGATTACTTGTAACGTATATCTGGTGACAAAAAAAATGATGTATTCTCATTCCATTACCTTTTTCTGTCTCTCTAGCTACCCTACCTTATCTTCAGGCCAGACTTTTGCCCTATATACTTCTTTTTTTAAAATACATTTTATCGATTATGCTATCATAGTTTACCCCCCCATTCTCCTCTGCCCTGTACCTCCTTTCCACCCACATTCTCCTCTTCTTAGTTCATGTCCATGGGTTGTACATATAAATTATTTGGCTTGTACACTTTCTATTCCATTCTTAACCTCCCAATGTCTATTTTGTACTTACCCATTATGCTTATTATTCCCTGTACCTTTCCCCCATTATTTCTTCTCCCCCTCCCTGCTGATAACCCTCTATGTGATCTCCATTTCTTTGATTATGTTCCTGTTCTAGTTGTTTTCTTAGTTTGTTTTGTTTTTATAGGTTCAGTTGTTGATAGTTCTGAGTTTGTTGTCATTTTACTGTTCATATTTTTTATCTTCTTTTCCTTAGATAAGTCCCTTTAACATTTCATATAATAAGGGCTTGGTGATAATGAACTCCTTTAACTTGTCCTTATCTGAGAAGTACTTTATCTGCTCTTCCATTCCAAGTAATAGCCTTGCTGGATAGAATAATCTTGGATGTACATCCTTGCCTTTTATGACTTCAAATACTTCTTTTGAGCCCTTTCTTGCCTGCAAGGTTTCGTTTGAGAAATCAGCCAATAGTCTTATGGGAACTCCTTTGTAGGTAACTGTCTCCTTTTCTCTTGCTGCTTTTAAAATTTTCTCCTTACCTTTCATCTTGGATAATGTAATTATGATGTGGCTTTGTGTGTGCTTCTGTGGGTCCAACTTCTTTGGGATTCTCTGAGCTTCCTGGACTTCCTGGAAGTCTATTTCCTTTGCCAGATGGGGGAAGTTCTCCTTCATTATTTTTTCCAATAACTTTTCAATTTCTTGCCCTTCCTCTTCTCTTTATGGCACCCCTATGATTCTGATGTTGGAACATTTAAAGTTGTCCCAGAGATTCCTAAGCCTCTCCTCATATTTTTGAATTCTTGTTTCTTCATTCTGTTCTGGTTGAATGTTTATTCCTTCCTTCTGGTCCAAACTGTTGATATGAGTCCTGGTTTTCTTCCCTCACTACTTGTTCCCTGATCATTTTCCTTTATTTCACTTTGTATAACCTTCACTATTCCCTCTCTTTTGTGACCATACTCAACCAATTCTGTGAGCATCCTGATTACCAGTGTTTTGAACTGTGCATCTGATAGGTTGGCTATCTCTTCATCACTTAGTGGTATTTTCTCTGGAGCTTTGATCTGTTCTTTCATTTGGGCCATTTTTTTTTTTGTCCTGTTATATAGTAAGGGTGAAGCCTTAGGTATGTGCAAGGACAGGGCAAGTACATGGCTGCATTATGGTGCTATATGCGGGAAAAGGGTCCAAATAGGAACAGTGGCACTTACTCTGCTCTCTGCTAGTTTTCAGTCACTTGTGCTACCCACAAGCAAATTGGGCCCATTTGGTGCTGATTTACCAGGGGGTGGGTTTGTGTACATTCTAGGACCCTAAGGGTCTCCAAATGAACTCTCCTATAAGGTTTGGAGTTTCTCTGCCACCACAACCCCCACAGGATTTTTTAGTCAGAGATTTTGAGGCTTTATTTCCCTGTGCCAGAATCCTGGGTTTCAAGGTCTATCTCTCACCCCAGTTGTTTCTCCTGGTTTATCTGAATGCAAATGTGGGACCACCCAGTCCACCAGCCACCACCTTGCCTGGTTTGGGAGCTGCCACCTTGCCCAGCCCAGTCCTCTGGCTGCTGCCTTGCCCTGAATCCCCTCCACCTCAGCTGCCTGTCTCTGTCCCTCCTAGTGGTCTGGATGAATGTTTCTTCTTTAACTCCTTGGTTGTCAGAGTTACATACAGTTTGATTTTTTGGCAGGTCTTGTTTTTTTGTTTTTAAATTTGTTGTTGCTTTTCTTTTGGTTGTGTGAGGAGGCACAATGTATCCAACTATCTCTTCATGTTGGCCAGAAGTCTTTGCCCCATATATTTCTATACTTAGGATGTCTTATATTTTCACTTTACTTATTGAGTTAGGTTCTCTTGTCTTCCTTTTCACATGATAAACTACTATCTGCATAACTCTCATGAGAGTTCTTTACATATTTTGGAGATCAAACCCTTGTCTGAGGAATCGTTGGCAAATATGCTCTCCCATATGGTTGTTTCCCTTTTCATTTTGCTGATGTTTTCTTTAGCTGTGCAGAAGCTTTTTATTTTTATGAAGTCCCAGTTGTTTATTTGTTGTTTTACGTCCCTTGCTCTTGGGAACATATCAATGAAAATATTGCTGTGTGGAATATCTGAGATTTTCTTCCCTGTGTTCTCCTCTAGGACTTTTATGGTGTCTGGACTGATATTTAAGTCTTTTTTTCATCTTGAGTTTATTTTGTGTATGATGTAGGTTGGTGGTTGAACTTCATTTTTTTGCATGTAGCTGTCCAGCTCTCCTTACACCATTTGTTGAAGAGACTATTTTTACTCATTTTATTCTTCTGTCTTCTTTGTCAAATATTAATTGACCATGGAACTTGGGTTTATTTCTGGGCTCTCTATTCTGTTCCATTGATCTATGTGGCTGTTCTTATGCCAGTACCAGACTGTTTTAATTATTGTGGCCTTGTAATATAGTTTGATATCAGGTATTGTGACAACTCCCCTCAGAGCCACAGCAACCTGAGGAGAAACAACAGCCCAGCCCCCAGGCGAGACTCTGCCCCAGCTGTGTGGTGCTTAAGCCTGACTGCTGAGTGCAGAGTGACTAGATTAACAACTGAAAGAGAAAGACTCAGATAGTAGATCCTTGGCAAAGGGGGGCCAGAGTGGACTATAGATGCTTGAGGAGAGACTGGGGATGGACACTTTGGGGAGAGAGCTGAGACAGTGGCTGCTGGGATCCTGATGCTGAGTCATCATCCCTATGGCAGCAGCCATCATGATCAAAGTTCATATTTTCAATTGTTGCCTAAACATCATTACTTTTCTTTGTTTAGATCAGCATACAAGTTAGTCACACAAATTGGAATTGGTTACTGTGGATCTTAATTTGCTTTTATATTGTAGGTGCTTTAGTCTGTGTGTGTCTTTTGATCTGAAGTGGGTCCCAGGTAGGTGGCAAATGTAAGGGTCTAATTTTGTTATCTCTTCAGTCACCCTATGTTTTTTCATTGGAGCATTTAAGCCATTTAAAGTAACTATTGACAGATATGCAGTTATTGCCATTTCATTATTTATACCTTTGATCTTTTTTTTTCTTAAAGAGGTCTTTTTAACATTTCTTATAATACTGGTTTAGTGGTGCTGAACTCCTTTAGCTTTTTCTTGTCTGGGAAACTATTTATTTCTCCTTTGATTAGAAATGATAGGCTTGCTGAGTATTGTAATATTTGTTGTAGGTTCTAGCTTTTCATCACTTTGAATATTTCATGTCAATCCTTCTGACCTACAATATCTCTACTGAGAAATCAGTTGACAGTCTTGTGGGAACTCCCTTGTAGGTAACTAACTGCTTCTTTCTTGATGCTTTTAATATTCTCTCTTTGTCTTTAACCTTTGTCATTTTAATTATGAATCATCTTGGTGTGGGCCTCTTTGAGGTTCACAATATTTAGGACTCTTTATGCTTCTAAGACTTGTATGTCAATTTCTGTTGTCTTCACTAGGTTTGAGAAGTTTTTTGTTATTATTTCTTAAGATGAATTTTCAATTCTATGCTCTCTCTTTTCTTCTTCTGGTATCTTTACAATGTGAATGTTGGTATGCTTGATGTTGTCCCAGAGGCCCCCTGAACCAGGAGTCCTCAACTCCCAGGCCATGGACCAGTACTCCTCCATGGCTTGTTAGGATCCAGGCCAAACAGCAGGGGATGAACAGAAGGTGAGTGAGTGAAGCTTCCTTGGCATTATGGCCTGAGCTCTACCTTCTGTGTCCCCTGTGGAAAAATTGTCTTGCATGAAACTAGTCCCTGCTGTCAAAAATGTTGGGGACTGCTGCTTTAAACTGTCCTCATTTTTTTAATTATTTTTTCTGTTTTTGTTGTTTTGATTGGTTGTTTTTTGATACCTTGTCTTCCACATTGCTAATGTGATCCTCTGCTCCATCTACTTTCTGTTAATTTTCCCTAATGTATTCATTGTTTAAGTTATTGTACTTTCCATTTCTAATTGTTTTTAATGTTTTCTATCACCTTTTTTTGGCTTTTTATCTCTTTGTTAAAGTTTTCATTGAATTCATTGAGCATCCTTATAACCGGTGTTTTGAACTGTGATTCTGATAAATGACGTGTCTTCATTTTCTTTAGTTCTTTTTCTGGAATTTTGTTCTGTTGTTTCACTTGGGACTTTTTTCTTTGATCCCTCACTTTGGTTGCCTCTGTTTGTTTCTATGTATTAGGCAGAGCTGGTACATCTCCTGGTCATGGTAGTGCGATCTCCTGTGGTAGGTGACTGGTATGATCCAGTGGCATAATCTTCCTGGTCACCTGAGCTGTTGCACTAGGTATGTCCTTTGTCTGAGTTGTGTGCCTTCCAATTGCAGTTGATCCTTGATTGCTGTTTATACTTCATTAGAAGTGATAGACCCTCAGGCTGATTGGCTGTGAGTATTGGTCTTGATTATAGCTGAGGAGCTACAGTACAGGGGCTGACTCCAAAGAGTAGGGTTTGCTTTAGTGGAATTCTGGTGCCTGCCAGGTCCACCCTTTGTTTATGTCATTTGTGGAGGTGGTAGCATGGTGCTCTATTCTGGTCCAGAACTGGACATTGGGTATGTTAGTCCTAGGGCCTCTAGAGAGGGTCTCTCATTCAGGTCAAGGTCAACCACTGTCTTCATTGTGCCTAAGGCCACCTCATATGAGCTACACAGTGATCTACAAATGGCTAACACTTTTGCTAGGTTTAGAGGTGACCGATAAAAGCTAAGCTGTGAACCAAGTCTGCCCACCCCTAGTGCTGGACTTGAGACCTTCAGATGCTTTTTGTTTGGAGTTTGTGAACATTTGAGAGATTTGTGAACGTTTGGGGGCAGACTGCTGCATGAACCAAGACAGGCCATTTGTATGGAAAAGCCACTGGAAACAACTTGGGTGGATCTATAAGTTTGGTGAGAGAGTAGTCTCAAGGAATCATCAAGGTGGGGTGAACAGTGTCAACTAGGTTGATGTTATCTCAGCTTTGGTGCAGTGCTTGCTCTACAGGAGCAGGACTCAGCAAAGGAACATGGCATATGCTAGCAGGTCTGTGTGAAAAAAAGCTAACTCTCCCAATTCTCACCCTTTTTACCCTGAAGCCAAACAACTTGGTTCTTCCCTGTATGTCCCTCACACTTTTCAAGCTGCTGCTCCAGCATTGAAGTTCAGAGCAAGTGAATCTATCAGTGAGTAAATCCATGTGCAGGCCACTTAAGAGGAACACCTGGGACTCCAGCAGCACTCTGTCTCACTCAGCCACAATCTTTGCTTGTTTTTATAGCCAGAAGTTGTGGAGGTTTTTCTTCCTAGCACTGGAACCCTGGACTGAGGGGCCTGGTATGGAACTGAGGCCCCGTACTCCTCAGGGAGACTTCCACAGCCGAGATGCTCCTCTTAATTTTTAACCACCACATGTGGCTATGGGGCCAACTCATTCCATGTCTCTGACCGCACTGCCAGTCTTGTGTGGTTTCTTCTGTATGTCCTTAGTTGCCGGAGTTTTGTTTAAATAGACTTCAGGTGGTTCTCATTGATGGCTGTTCTGTAGTTTAGGTTTTGATGTGGTCACGGGAGAAGGCGAGCACAGCATTTACCTACTCTGCCATCTTGTAAGTTCTATTTTATTTGCTCTTTCCCCAGTTGTTTTTCCTTTTTTAAAAGAAGAATTGCCTTTTTATTTCAATAGTTACCTTCCATGTAGTACCCTTATAATATTTAGTTCCCTCTGCTTTGGTTATTATCCATCAGTTAATAGTAAATTAACTAGTAGCCTCTTCTTTCCCTTATACCTAGTATCATTGTAGATATAAACCTTGCTTTTTGGATTTTTTCCTTCTAATTGCTCTACCTGTATTTATTGAGAGATTCAGGGAAATTAGAGAACTCTGAACCTTCTACCTGTGTCATTCCAATTAGCACACTACTATGTAACTTATTTTGCTATTTTTGATTGCAACACATTATTGGAAATTTACTGTAGGAGGAAAATAAATCAAATTTAGGATTTGACTTTCTCTCTTGCAGTATTTTCAATTGAAAGGGAACTAATTGATAGATATGTTATAATCAAAATATAAAGCAAAATAGTTTGTAGATTCTTCTTAGTGAGGAAATAAATGTTCATCATATTTTGCCCTTAACATAACAAATTCACAGGCAATTACTTTTTCCTAAATGTTAAAATCCTCTAAAAACTTTTATTCTTTTGGTATTTGTCAACTGTAGTAAGGTTATTCTGTCTTTGTTCCTTTATTTTAAAAAGTTAATTTCATAATTAACAGAAAGCAATTATAAAGTCCTGAATAACCCCTGAGATTATAGACACACTAAATAATAACTCTGAACTCTTTGTGCCTTTTGTAATTTGTAAAGTTTTATGTTGGATAAAAAACAATTGCCCTAGAAACTGATGGGTGGCTACTTTGATGAGTTCAATAACTGTGCATTAGGTTGAGGGGTCTCTGAGGAAGAAAGTACAAAAGGAATATAAACTAACCAAAATATAGGTAAAGCTTATATTTTTTTAATTACATCCCTTCAGCAATCAAGCATATCTTTTGTCTTGGGTAAGCCCCTCTCTAGCTCCTTAGATTTCCAACTCTCAGCATTTGTACTGTGGAAGAGATACATGCAAAAGCTCTCCCCCTGCTTTTGCTGAATTCTGGCATTGTGTTTCTTCTCTAGCCTGAGTCACAGTCATTTGATCGCAGTGCTGTGCTTTCCTTTTCAGATAAACTAAAAAGGGAAAATCAGACTTCTGATAGCAAACACACAAAATGGGTCCCGTGAAAACCTTTACTCAGTGAGATTCATCTTCAAACTGTTATTTCTGACACAAGCAGCAGGAAACAGAGCAGGTTTCCAGATACCTGTAAACATAAAGAATATGTCTTTTCATTGTGGAGTTTTACTCCACCACGTATGCTGTTTGAGGATGTTTTGTGCTATGTGCATGAGGCACTGGTTAAGGGAAACAGTTATGCAGTAAAAGTTTGCCTCTGCTTCTGTCGCTGTCTTACAATGTTGAACAAGAGACAAGAATTCCCATTTTGGAAGACATTTTCTGTAACACTTCATCACTTGCACTCATAATTTTATTTCCATCTGCTTGTCCAAATGCTATTAAAGAAACATTTTAGCTGATGCAGCTCAAATGGCAGATTATTTGCACCTTGAATGTGAATCCTCTGATGCTTCACTTCTGAACAGAATTGTGTTGCCAGTGTCATGGTCTGCCACTGAGAAGGAGACAGATTCTTCAGGACTCCAGCATCCCTAGGGACACGCCAGAAGAGAAGGGGTCAGTGCTCTGGGCTTTAGGTCTTATCTGAGCTTCAGTAGTATGCAAAAAACAACCCAGGCTCCTTGCCTCCCTCCTGCTGGGCTGGGTAAAGCAGGAATTAGCCATACCCCGCACTCTGCACCTTTTGGTGATAATTTCAGTTTCATAAAAGCTGACATAATGACACTGCCACCTACCCACAGTGCAGTGATAATGAAGGTGATGTTTCCAGGGAACGACCTGTGCTGCCGCTAGGAAGTTCAGCCGAAGCAGAGAAATGCAGCACCGCCTTGGAGAAAATAGACACACATTGATAAACAGCACTCAGACCTCAGAGGCTTACTTCTGAGTAGGCATTTGGGAGACTTGAGCAATTATTTCTCATCTTCTCTCACACCACAGCCATTGTTGACCTTCTCTTCCTTCAAAATCAATTTCAGTTATTGGTCTAGCCACATAGGCCTTCTTTTGTTGACTTCATCACAATCAGCCTTCCTGCATCGTAGTTTTCCCTGGCTTTCCTATCTGCCCAGAAAGGTCTACCCCAGATCTTCCACTAGGTCATCCCATGGGCACCTCAATCAATTCTTATATAGACTTTCTGTGTATATCTAAAGCACCCTATTCAGTCCTTAGCACACTATCTCACAGCACTTCTTTATATTATCTTAAATGATATTGCTTATTTATTTATTCCATTATTTTGTAAGTGGAGCCTCCCACACACAAACAGACTACATGTTTCATTAAAGAAAAGACTTTGTGATGGCCTTTCTCCTCCTCTTCTCCATGTGAAGGAGTCATCTCCACCTCTCATAGTTCTTTCTCCCATGTCTTATCTTCCTTGTACGTTCCTTTTTCTATACCTACCCAGGCACCCTGGGGAAAGGGTTGGCTCAGGGTTTTACAGAGGAAAGACAGATAAATACTGCATTAATAAGAAAAAAGAAAGCTCTTTTTCTAACTTGTACACTGCTGTGTCTCCAGTGCCTACAAAAGTGTGTGTTCAGTAAGTAGTTATTGAATAAATGATTACTTTATTTTCTGCCTTTTGGTACACATGCATCTCTAAAAAGGTATTTTAAAATCAATGGCATTCAATTTTTTAAAATATGATTCTTATAACAAGTACTAAATGGCTATGCAAAATATGAATGCACTCCTGTGAAAGCCACAATTCTGATAACGGCCTGATGCACATTAACGGTCTGTGGAGGAATCCATGTTGATGATAAGGTTCACCTTTAATGACACACCTTTAATATCACCTTTAATGACCCAAATGTTGGCTCAAATAATGTTAATGATATGATCTCTACTTTCTCTGTTATGAGCTAGGGTAGAGTATAACTGTTTTAGTGGTGCTAGTAATCTGTGTTCTTAAACGGGGGGATTTTAAGTGTTGATTTTAGTTTTGGGTATATGTTACCTGTATGTAAGTTATATGTCCTTCAGTGTATTTGAAAGTATAGGAGATAAGTAACAAAGTGATTGATGTGGTCTCTTAAATACAGATTAGAAGGACTCATTACATGTCTGAATGGCTTTCAGTTTAATGGTAGAGACCTGAGGAGAAGTAAACCCTGGGACAATCCTTTTTGTCCCAGGCTTCCTCAGGTTTAATTTCCTCTTTCCTGTGAATTCCTAGAGTTGACCACGACACTATTGATTAAATTGTAGAAGCATCTGGAGTACTCTCCCCACCTTTAAAGGATAGTATTATGTTGATGTAAATGTTGGTCTAAATTTTGAATTAGCATAATTAAGTGATTGGTTGGGGTAATTTGGACAAGTGAACTAAATGACCAGTTGGTTGCACCAGAATGACTAATGGGAATCCCAGTTGCACTCATCTCATAAAAAATTGACATCTTGAGGCTTCTCTCCTTTGTGGCTTTACACAGTAGTGTCCATTGCAGCATCCATGCCATCTACTGTCACTGATGGGACCCACAGTCAGAAATGGTGACTGGAAGTAGCTGACTTTAGTACCATACAGAATCACAGGCTGCTGGGATGAACACCTACATCCGCTGCCCTCCATTTTTGTGCACTGTGTACTGACTATTGCATGGAACTGGGGAGATGCTCCTACCAGAGACCCACTCTCTTCTTCTGCTCCAAGGGTTTTGGAGAAAAGGTAGTAAAGTCAGTTAAGGTATTTTGCTTAAAAATCTGGGTGCTTGCTTTGTCCTTTGTCATTGGAAACAGATGAAAATTTAATAAAACACTAGATACAGATATGCAATGATCTATGACTTGGTCATACTTGATACACATAGTTATACCCTAAATTCCTTGCTTCCCAACTAAGATATTTATTTGGATAATCCAATTCCATAATTTATTGAGAATAAAACTGACATAGAGAACTTTTAAGGACTATAGAATGGACTGACCTATAATTTCGGAAGATGAGAATTCTATTTTAAATATTAACTTTTCATGCTAAAAGTTTAGTAAATTTAAATAGGGCAAGTTTTTTGTTTGTCCAGAATTGTTACGTGGCAATTAACACAGTATTCATAAGTTCTGGTTAAATTACATGCTAGCTATACAAATTTAGGCAAAATAATCCAACTATTCAATTTTGCCCACCTTACCTTTGAGATGATAGTGATAATATCTACTTGATAATGTTGTTTTGAGATTAAGATGAAAAAAATTACTCAAAACTTCTACTAACAGGCAATAAATAGAAGTTATATTTATGACCTCAGATTTAAAACGGAGTTGACTTACTGGTTCCCAGGTGAGATCTTTTAAAGCCATAAAATGATTAGTGATTATTGTTAGACCTTTGTAGCGGAGTAAAATAAGCAATAGAGACAATACAAAGATCTGCATTCTCACAAATGAAAGAAAAACTAGACCTCCGAGGATTTCTAGTATTAAATCTGTACCTCCATCAATATCTAACCTATACAGGTAAAAAAAGAACAATTAGAACCTTTGCTTCTGGCATTAATTTAGTCATAGAGAAATGTAATAAAAAACAATTAGTCTAAGTGAAAGCATCCATGTGCCTTTGGGACTTTGGATGAAATAAGTTTCTCTCTTAATAATAGTGCTTAAACTGTTGGATCTCAATTATCTGTACTTTGTTACAGCACATTGATCCCATTGGTTAATGTGAGGGAGATTTATGGTTTTCCTGATTGATTCTATTCCAGCAGCAGAAAAGGGATAGAGAGGGGACAGCAAGAGTCACACATTGACTGGGACTATGAATAGGAAAAATGAGTTTAAGCAGAGAAGCACAATCATCAATGGGAGAAATCTTTGGATTTGGGATGACCCAGACAGACAAAATGATTAAAGATATAAGATGACACAAACATTGTTTGTTCATTTTACAATTTAGACTTGTGTTTTCTCTGAGAAAAAATTCTCATTCTATTATCAGATTCAGTATTATTTGGTATGAATACTTAGGAGATTATCAAGTGAACAAAAGTAATAAATGTCATTTGTCTTTATATTATGAGTTATGACTTACTATTTTATTTTGCACCATTCCCCAGGTGAAGACAGCTTCTTACTTGATCACAGTCAAATTTCCAATGTCTAGAATAGTGCCAGCCACCTGGTAGTGACTGAGTAAATATCTGTCTATAAATTAATAAATTATTCCCATCCTTAGGGAGTAGCTTTATTGCCCTATTAGAAAGCAAATTTAACTTGAAACTCTGCAAGACTCCTAAGAATGCTGTTTGGCAGTGTGGTGATGTCAAGTTAGACCAGAATGGATTTAGGTAAAGAGGTCCATCTGGCTAAATTAAGTAATCTATTTCAGGGTGTATAAGAAGACATCTGAAAAATATGTTATTTTGTAATTTAAAGATGTAAAACTGTTGCTATTTTGTAAATAAAGAAAGGACTAGTTAGGTTTAAGCAAAATCCATAATTAAGAATGACTTTTTTAAAATTCTTTGTCTATTCATTGTGTTTGTGACTTTCAGCGTGGATGCAAATCTGACATTTTATTTTTGCCTCCATCATAGGTCAGCGAGCACACCACATGCCACAGTCAGAGAATGAAAAACGCACTTTTCAAAGTGAAATAAACCAAAAGGACAGGGTAACCGTGTGCAGTTCTAGTTCCCCCAAATAAATTAAACATTAACACTTTCCTGAAACTTGAACTGATTTCCTAAAAAAACAACTTTATCTCTGATTTTCACAGTGCTCTTGTGTCAGTCTAGGCATACCTCAGAAATTTTGCAGGTTTGGTTCCAGACCACTGAAGTAAAGGGAATCACATGAATTTTGGGCTTTCTCAATATGTGTAAAAGTTTGTTTATACTTTACTATAGTCTATTAAGTGTGCAATAAAGAACCAATGTACACATCTTAATTAAAAATACCTTCTTGCTAAGAAATGCTAACCATCTTTTGAGCCCTCGGCATGTTATAATCCTTTTGCCTGTGAAGGGTCTTGCCTTGTATTGGTGGCTGCTGACCAATCAAGGTAGTGATTGCTAAAAGCAGAAATTTCTGAAAATAAGACAGCAATAAAATTGCTGAATTGATTCATTTTTTTTCTTTCATGGGGAATTTTCCTGTAACGTGATGCTGTTTGATAGCATTTAATCCACAATAGAACTTTTGAATTAAAGTGAGTCCTTTCAAACCCTGCCTATTTTACAACTAAGTTTATGTAATATTTTCAGTCATTTGAAGATTGTCATTTCAACAATCTTCACATCCTCTATGCAATATATTTAATCTGAAGAAACCACTTTCTTAGCTCATCCACAAGAAGTAACACTTCATTTGTTAAGATGTCATCATGAGATTATAGCAATTTAGTTTATCTTCAAGCTTCATTTCTAATTCTAGTTATCTTGGTATTTCTACCATACCTGTAGTTACTCTCTCCACTGAAGTCTTGAATCACCCAGTCATCCATGAGGGTTGGAATTAACTTCTTCCAAAATCCTCTTAAGGTTGATATTTTGACCTCTTCCCATGAATCCTGAATGTTCTTGATGGTCTCTAGAATGGCGAATCCTTTCCTTTCCAGATATCTTTAAATTATTTTGCTCAGATCCAACAAATGAATCAATTTCTATGATAGCTATTGCCTTACAAAATATATTTCTTAAATAATAAGACTTCAAAATCAAAATTACTCTTGGACACATGGCTGCAGGATGAACATTGTGTTAGCAGGCACAAAAGCAAAATTAATTTCATTGTACATCTTTATTACAGCTCTTGGGTGACCAGGTGTGTTGTCAGTGAACAGTCATATTTTGAAAGAATTTTTTTCTAAGCAGTAAGTCTCAAAAGTGAGCTCAAAATATTCAGTAAACCAGGTAGGAAACAGATATGCTGTCATCCAGGCTTTGCTGATCCATTTATAGAGTGCAGGCAAAATAGATTTAGTATCATTTTTAAGGCCTCTAGGATTTATGGGGTGGTAAATGATCATTGAATTCAACTTGAAGTCAACATTTGTATGAACTATTGACAAGGAACTCAACCTGTCCTTTGAAGCTAGCTATGAAAGTCCTGGGTGACATCTTGTTTCAATATAAGGCTATTTTGTTGGCATTGAAAATTTGTTGTTTAGCATAGCCACCATCATTAAAGATCTTAGCTACATATTCTGGATAACTTGCTGCAGCTTCTACATCACCACCTTACACTTTTATGTTATGGAGATGGATTCTTTCCGTAAACATCATAAACCAACCCCATCCAACTTCAAACACTTCTATAGCTTCCTCACCTCTCTCAGCCTTCATAATTAAGAGTTAAGGCCTTGTTCTGTATTAGGCTCTTGTTTAAGGGACTATTGTGGCTAGTTTGATCTTCTATCCAGATCAGTAAAACTTTCTCGTACCAGAAAAACTTTCTCATATCAGAAATAAGTCTGGCCCTAGCTGGTGTGTCTTAGTGGATTGAGAATCACTGGCCTGTGAATCAAAGGGTCGCCAGTCCGATACCCAGTTTAGGACACATGCTTGGGTTGTGGCCAGGTCCCCAGTAGTGGGTGCTCGAGAGGCAACCACACATTGATGTTTCTTTCCTTCTCTTCCCCTCTCTCTAAAATAAATAAATAAAATCTATTTTTTTTAAAAGAAATAAGTTTATTTCACTTTTTTATTATTTATGTGTTCACTGGAGTAGCATCTTAATTTCATCCAAAAACTTTTATTTTGTATCACAAGTTGGCTAACTGGTATTAGAGGTCTACCTTTAGGGCTATCTCAGGTTTTGATGTGCCTTCATCATGAAGCTTAATTATTTCTAGCTTTTATTTTCAAGTAATAAACTTGCTACTCTTCTTTCATTTGAACAGACCATTGTAAAGTTATCAATTGGCCTAATTTCAGTACTGTTGTGTTTCAGGGAATGTGCCCAAGGAGAGGGAGAGAGATGAGGAAACAGTTGATTGGCAGAGCAGTCGGAACATACACAACGTTGATGAATTAAGTTGCCATCTTGTATGGACACAGTTTGTGGTGCCCCCAAACGATTACAGTAGTAACATCAAAGATCACTGATCACAGATCATCATAATAACTACAATATAGTAGTAATGACAATGTTTGAAATATTATAAGAATTACCAAAATGTGACACAGAGACGTGATGTCAGCAAATGCTGTTGGAAAAATGGCAGTGGTAGACTTAATGCAGAGGTGCCACAAAATTTCAATTTGTAAAAAAAATGAAATATATGCAAAATACAATAAAACTAGGTAAGCTTATATAGCAAACCTTTCCAAGTATAATGTATATTTGATAAAAATTGCTAATTTTCCACCATAAATTGACTAACTATAAGATAACCTTTGTTATCTTAACAGTTTATTTTATTTTATTTTTCTAAATTTAGAAATCAACTTCTAAAGCCTAGACTCCTTGGCAAAACTTCTTTCCAAGCAAACTACCACTTTCTAAATAATTTTATTGCTCTAGTACTTCCTATGCAAGTGAAAAGTAAAGGTAGTAAACATAATAATTCCACTGTATTAAAATGTTTTCTGAAAATTGTGCACTCTAGGTAATGTAGAAGTTAATATGTCTTAGAGAAGACAGAGAGATGATTCTCTTTTTTAAGAAGAAAGACTTTGTATTTTATTTATTTATTTTTATATTGTAATGATTTTTAATGGTAGTAGAGAAACAAAGATGGTTCATCTTAATGAAGCACTTTAATAAAGCTTGGTTGTAGAATTCCTCCATATAGGAAGTAGATTAATTGTCAATATAATAAAAGCACAAGAGCATTTATATTAGTATGAAAATTTTATTAAAGGAGGTAAAGTCAGAATAACTGGAGAAATATATCATTACCATTGATAGACCCACTCCATTTATAGAGATGTCCCCTGTCACCCAAAACTATAAGGCAAACTTAATCAAAATGCTTACTAGATGATTTAGAAAATTGACCAACATATTCTAAAACTTACATAGAAGAATGATATGCAAGAAATAAGTCAATATTTAAAAAGAAAGCAAAGATTGAGAAATTGTCTACATAAGTTAACCTACTTAAAAATCTATGTTGATGACACAAAATGAGTTGATGCAGGAGCAGAAAAATAGAGAAGTGGAGCAGAAACAGTGTTCCCAGAAAAAGACCCACGTGAACACAGAAACCTGACTGATGAGCAAGCTTAGCAAAAATGAACAAAGACTGGAAACTAGGTTAGATTAGAAGAAAATCAAAGTGAGGTCCTTACCATGTACTATACATAGGTACTTTACATGTAAAAAAGTAAATGTATAAAGCTAATGGACAAAAACTTGTGAGAATATTTTAATAGCTTAAGAATGGAGAGAGTTTTTTTAAAAGATCCCAAAACCATAAATCATAAGGTAAAAATCAATTTGTTAATATTAAGATGGAAACTTTTAGGTCAATGAAAGACTGGACAAAATAGGTAGATGAGTGTCTAGAAAAAATATTACATTTTTAAGTAAAAAATAGAAATTCAAATTGAGATAACATGCACCTTTGTTGGAATCATAAAAATTAGAAAATGGGCAATAACAATTGTTGGCAATTTTTTTTAGGATAGAGAATTCTCATGCTCAGCTTACAGAAATATGAGCTGATAAAAATTACATTGTTTCTGGACATCGGGTTTTTGTAAATCAATCTGGCAATATTTAACAATTAAGAATGCATACAATATATTTACCCAATTAATTTACATACAGGGTCTAAGAGACATAAACAAGGATATTTACTCTGACTTCGGAGATATGGAGAGCTGAAGGGAAATTAGGTGTCCTTCACTTGAGAAAAGGATAAGAGGTGGTCATTATATACTATCTTATGATCTGCAACAGAATCAACACATCAATACACTAAATGTGCATCCAATAGCATGACTAAATTTCTAGTGACAAATGGAAAAGGAAGCAATGAGATTATAGTATAGTGCCATTCAATATAAAACAGTGCTTATTATTATATATGGATATATGCATATCTGAGGAAATATTATGCAACTAGATGGGTTCTTACAGGTATGGAGGGGACTAGGGCTTGGTAATGTGGTGGGAAGAATACAAAATAAAATAAAGAAAAAGTTGCATGGATTGGTGATGAGAACATGTAATGAAATGAGGAGTATGGTCACCACAGCCCTCAATATCTGAATGCCATATCCTTCCCTGCCTCACATTCATATTGGGCATCTACTCTGTGTTAGCTCAGTCACTTTAATGTATTAATGAGAGTAGTTCTTTCCCTCTCATTCTTTTTTCTCTTTCTCCCACATCATAGAGAAAAGAAAAGTTGACCTTGATCTTTTACGAACATTGTACATTCTCCCATTGTTTAGTTCCAAAAAAATAAAATTCAGTAACAGGATTTTCTATAATAAGCTTAGGATCTTGCAATTCACCTGAAATGATGTGAGGAGTCCCAGTTGTAAAAACCTGTGGAGTTTGACTAAAAGAGACTTTAGTTCTCTCCCTGGATGGAACAATTTTATTGTTCATTTTCATTGCAAGAAAATTATCCATTATCCTGACCTCCTCGAGCTAATATTTACTCATCAATGTCAGAATCTTCATATGATCTTATGATGACCTGTTTGACTTTGTTTTTGTTGATCAGAGATCAGACTCTTTTTGGCATAACACTCGTGATTCTTTGTGCTCTTTACATTAAAAATATAAGCCCTCTCACTCTGCTAACCATCTAAGATCTATGTGGAGCTTTTTGAACTTGGATGTGCCATGGCACTCAGTTACATATTTGTCTGTCTTCCATTGATGTGGAATTAAATGTAAGAGTGTTTTTGCATAGAAAGTGTCCATGAATAGGGGACTATTTGTAATTTCTATTAATGTTGTCTTAATTGTTTCTAATTCGTATATTTTGAGAACCAGATAGAGTATCTGATTAACCTGAATAGGAGATGGCTATCCTTAATCAGAAGTGCCAGCCTCTGCTAGGAAGTCCAATGAAGAAATGAAGAAGGAAAAAAAATAAAAAAGAACACCTATCTTTTCTTTTATATATTTTAATGCAAATGTGTGCTTACCTGTTTCTGTTGTTGTTGTTGTAAACAAAAAAGAGAACATCAGGGATCTGAATATAGAAAATGATCAAATAGATATCAAGAAATTTAGTGCAATGTAAGTCCTGGTTTCCTTTTCCAATCTTGTAAATTAAAGGAATTTGGTTACTTGAAATCGAGCTTAATTATTAGGCAAGTAAAGATTTGAATGCAAGCTTTTTGACCAACCAGCTACATTTCTTTGATAAAGAAATAACAACTTTTTAAATTTCCTTTACAAAATAAATGTATTTTCAGGTTTAGGTAATATAAACAAATACTTATTTGCCATGTATAGCACACATCAAGTATGTACACTACAATAAATAGTACTTTATTTTTTTCTTTTCTTAGTGTTTCAATATACATACACATACTGGTTTGTCACTTTTAGTAGTTTATGGCATATGACAGAAGGGTAGAGCAAGTAAAAAGTGTTAGCAATAATTTTGAAAGATGACAATTAAATAATAGAATATTTCCAAACCATGCTCTTTTTGTTGTCATTATTTAGAGAATGTAGTAATAGCCAATCTGCATGGAATGGAATCCTACAAGACTCTTTTCCATCTCTTTGATGTTTAGTTTCCAACTCTTTAATATTTAGTAACCAAGTTGCACCACTTGGTTAAGGTCACACTGTAAGGACAATACCTCAGGACTTACCTCGTCTAGTCTGTGAATAAATATTCTTTATGTCAGTCATTTTTTAAGAACACGAAATTATTGCAACTGAGCTTTGATAGTTTTTAAAACAACTATTTGAAAATGGGATGTTTATTAATAAAGTAGAAAAGGTTTGTATTAGTCAAGAACTATTTGTAAATGTATAGTAAGTAATATGAAACACACTAAAGAGGGTAGATAACACAGAGCCAACATTCATGCACTTGCAGATAAATGTATATTGGGAAATTATTTTCAATGAAAATGTGCATATGAATATTTACAATTTAAAATGTGAGGAAACCTGCTATTGAATTATATACTAGTTAATTGTCATAATAATCATTCACCTAAAATGAATGATATTAGAAAAACTGTTTTGCTTCCTGCATATCAATGAGATATTTTCATATAATGAGCTTCCTGTAGAAGGTAATATTTCTTAGTAATCTTTGGCTGATGTGGTGACCGTTTGTTTACATCTTCCCAAACAAAATACATTGAAAAATGCCTATTTCCCCTTATCACTTTTATTCAGTTTCCAGCACCAGAGATTTATTTCCCTGTATTCTATTTCATTACAGGCCTGGGAGTCCCTTGTTAAAATATGGGTACACTTGGTACTAACCAACAATTACCCATTGACATCAAGGCACTGGTCGTGACATTAATTGCACTTGTTTAGTTTGACTCCTCAGGCCATGTCGAGACACAGCTGTCCATGTGTCTCATGTTTCTGCATGTCTTGAAAGCAAAGGCAGTGACTGGCTGCCTTTTGTCCTGAATGATCTTTAACAAGGATGTTTGTAAAGTGCCTTGGAAGATAAAGGTAGTGTCCTCTTCCAGAGCAGAGATTTGATGCCTGTCCAGTATGGTAAAGACAATGTGTTCTGTGAGGGCAAAGGTTGGGTAGGATTTTTGCAGCTCAAAATGAAAGACTGGGGTTTCATAAGCTTGGCGTTTCTCTGTGTGATAAGCATTTACCTAAAATGCTATGTGTCATTTCCCTGTAATTTGAGGGTTAACAGGAAATAATATAACCATTAAACTCATGTTACTCACTATGCTGGGAGTTATACAGTCTTTTGTTTCTTACCCAGTGGTCTCATATTTTCTACCAAGGTACATAAAACTGAGCAGGCTAACTTGTTAGTTAACTTGCAAGTATAGTGTCACAAATCCAACACAGACCCTCATAGTTTGACTGGCCATGAAGGAGATACACTGTGATGGGAAAGTGAAACAAGGAAAAGATTAGGAATATAGAGTAATTTAATGAAAATAGGCTAAAATGGTTTTCCCTGGATGTACGACAGGTATAAAAAGTGAGGGATATTTGAAACTCAAGGGTAAGTATAGTGAGGAGAGAAGGTTATTCAGCAATGGATTCAGGGAGGGTATGAGACACGACCTACTTTGACTAAGTTAACGATCTAATGTCTGTTATTTTCTTAGTATGAGAACATGGCATATTGACCATAGAGTATGAAAAGGTGAAAGTTCTATTGCTAGTTTATGCCCCAAGTAAGACAAGAAATAATTTATACTAGAATGACCAAACACCTGTTTTTTTCAATGAAGAGAATATTGAAATAAAAGAATGCCAGGAAGGAAAATAATAGAGTATGATTCTAAGCTGAGGTTTGAAGTGAATAAACATTAACTAAACACTTGGGTATTCTAAACATTCCCATCTCTCTTTCACTTTAGTCAACTAGGGTGGGCGCAATTTGAGTCAGATTCTGTCATCCATCCAGTGGGTTCCCATATCTCTGAGAACTACACTCAGATTTGTTCTCTGTGATGTACATGGTCATCCATGACCGGGCCCTTTGCCGCCCCCCTGAGTTTATCTACAATCACCCTCCTCCTCACTTTCTCCTCTCCAGCCATGCTAGCCACCTTGTTATTTGTGAAACATGCCAATGTGGAGAACAAAGAAAGAGTTAATGTTAAGACAAAGAAAGCTGCATGCAACAAAGAATTAGTGTTAAGAAAATAAGATTAGAAAAGCCATAACCGCACAACCACCCTAGGCTTGTGTTCCAGAAAGCTAAGAAAGGCAAGATAAGCAGAGCTGACCTGGCAGATAGCCATCTGGACAGTTGCCCAAGTGAAAAGTTTTTTTCCTTGCCTCAGCTTTTGAGCACAGGCTGAGCACGAACTTCTCCAACCAATTACCAACGAGAGCACGAGCCTAGCATGAGTTTCCCAGCCAAGGGCTAACTGTTGCATCTGCTTTTGTAAAAGTGCTTGCTTGCTCGCTTCAATAAAAGAACCTAGCTGTGAGCCTTAGGGTGCGACTCTCATTTGCAGCTCTTAGGAGCACTGTGTCTCTGGACACGTCTGAAGAGTTCGCCCCTGCGCAGGTAAAGCTTTGGCCAATAAAGTAACATCTTTGAAACCCTGAAAGTCTCTGACATTTGTTCTCGTGATTGGTGGATGCTACAGCCAACACTTCTCTCATTTGGGGCCTTCACATTTGATGTTTCCTCCGATCCAGCCACTACTTCCTTAAATATCCCCTGGCTTGCTTACTCATGTCTTCCAGGTTTCTAATTAAATTGTAACTTTCGAGAAAGTTCTTGCTTGGCCACTGTATATAAAATAACACTCATTTCTCCAGCTGTCATTCTCTGTCCCCTTTATGTCCTTTTATTCTTTTGATGATCACACTTAACACCACAAGACATGATACATGTATACATCTACACACAACACACAGGTACACACATACTCACACAAAAATTGGGATATTCAGGGCAGAGGTTTCTCTCATGGCCAGGACTGCCCACTTCACCAATTTTTGCCCTTCTTTCCAAAGAAAATTCATACTTTAAGACTTGTCTTATTTCCCTTCTATGTGAAACCTTCTGGGTACCATTATGCCTTAGAGCTTCAGAAGAAACAGTCATTGTTGTGTCTTCTTAGACTTTTTGTGCAAACCTATATCCATCTGTGACCAGTCACCTAGAACAGTGACTAACTCTCATTATATGCTCAATAAATCTCCATTTATCAAATAAACTCATAATTTGGGGCTCATTGGGCCTGGTACTTCTTAGCACAGGAAGGTGCATATCCAAATGGCAGTGGGTCTTGGGTCAGATACCAGACCACAACTATTAATAAGAGCTTGATGGAGAGTGGAGTTAGTGGTCTGCTGGTTCATCACCTGGTTCTGACCTTATTATGAAATATAGAGATTCTGACCTATATTTCTGACATAATGGTGCTCAATACAATAAAATTCCAAGACAAAGATGAATTGCTTTTTTTCTCCTTTTTTCTTTTATGGTTGCTCCCTTTTCTTCCCAAATCTTACATTATTTTTGAAAGCAAGAAGCCAGCTGCTTATCTTTCTAGCAGCCAACTGAGCTGCCTGGTATACTCTCCTTTGGAGCCTAGCAATTAACCACTACTTGAAGCCCTCTGGTCAGGCCTCCACAAACGTTTTTAACACCATTACTTCTTCAATTTTCTCTGCTAAGGGAGTCTTCACTGTTCATTAACTGAGTACCAATCTTGGCATAATCTTTTTTCACATTTTTCTTAAACCTGTGTCATTTCAACCTTTGACCATTGGAAATCCATCAAATCATTTCTGATACTTGTTTCATTTTGTCAGTACGTTCATTTATTTATTTATTTTTCTTAATCAGGACCTCATTAATTATAAATAAGGCCTCTCTTTCCTGCAATTAAAAGGAAAATTCTGCACTAAAAAAAAAAATCAGTCCACAGCAGGTTGTTTTGTTTTTTGGCTTAAAAAGTAGGGAAAATCCTTTTTTCCAGGAATATTAGAGGAATCTTGAGGTATGAACTACAGCCTCACAGTCCGTCCACTGTAGAGCACAACTCCGTATTGCATAGGTACTAGGTGTTCAGTGAGTGCTCAGTGCTGAGCTGTCTAGCATTGTAAACACCACGTGACTAGTTCAGATTCGCATGTGTTATAAGTAAAACATGCACAGGGATTCCAAAGATTTGAATATAAAAAGAAGATAAAATATGCTATTAACACTTTTCATATTGGTTATATATAAAATAATCATTTAGATAAAGCAGATTAAATACATTTTAAGATGCTGCCACATTTATCTTTTATTTTTTAAATATGGCCACTAGATAATGTACAATTATATATGTAGTTCATGTTATATTCCTATTGGTCTATAAACTGTGGCCGTGAAGATGAATAATTAGTTGGGGAATATATTTTTTAATACTTTGAAGTGACAAACACTTAGCCACTGCAATGGATTAGTCTTTTATCTTTGTTTCCAGATGTCTACTGTGTACTGGCTAATTCAGTTTTAGAATCGATAGAACCCTGCTTAGAACAGCAGGGATTTGTCATATTTGGACAAAAACAAACCAAAACAGAACAACAGCAACAAAAACATCCGAAATTCATATAATACTGTATTCCAAGCATACTTAATTTTTTAAAAAATGGTTAAAAAGACACTGGGTGGCTACATTAGAAATTCCATTACATGCACCATCACCATTCTGAAACATTTTTTGCAGCATGTGGGTTGCTGGAACATGAAGTTCCTAACCATGGGGTGTGTACATTTGAAGAAGCTTCTGATCTTTCCATCAACCTGGAAGAATGGTGTCAATAAAACAGATTTTTTCTGAAAAAAAAAAAGTTTTCCTTTTACCTGTGTTTGACTTCACCTAAAGAAAGTAGGAAGAGAGTATAGAAAAAATATTAGGCTATGCCATTTTTCACAAATCTAGCTTTTTAGCAATATCTTCCCTTCCTAGTTGGGGGAGAAGTCTATAAGCTCAACACTACAGCCTCTGTGCTCTTACTTTAAAATGTTCTTCTTCCCCTCTTCCATTTCTATATCTCTCCCCTATTTCTGTATTTGAATGGTGACTCAGTTTCAGCAGCTTAGCATTTTATTGTAATTTCAGCAGAAGTATGGATGAGGATTTGAATTAATCCTTCTAACCCCTAAACTTTATGTAATATACCACAAAGGTCATCAGTGCCCATAAAACACCAACTGACCAAAGAAACAGAGCTCCTTGTTGTATTTCTAGTACAAAAGGAGGTATAGTATTTGGAAAATCATGAAGGAATGTATTTTTCTAATATGCTCTGGAAGTACATGATTGGCAATTTTCTGTTTTAATTTTAGTTTAACTTGTTATACAGTTTAGTTTAGAATGGATTCCACCAGCTGACAGCTCAGTCAGTCCTACTAACTGGGAGCAGTCAGATAGTATGAACTCTAGTTCCTTATTTAAAGAATTAATTGTTATCGGGTAACACTGGGAACCGGAGGTGCTACTGTGAAGAGGATCTGCTCGAGGCCCATGTCTGGTTACAGTTTAGTTCCCTCATGGGTTGTTTAAGTGTGTCCAAGTCAACATTACCTTTCTCAGTTGGTAAATACAGGGCTTCTCTAATATAGTTTCCAGTTTAGAAAGTTAAAATGATGTTAGTTAGTGATTTAAATGGTATGCTTCACTTTGCCAGTCTGCTTTGTTTCATATACCTCTTAGCTGCCTAAATTCCAAGTACTTAAATTATCTTTCCATTTTTAAATGACTCATGTGTTCAAGGTTTTAAAAAAATGATAGCACGACTACTATCATTTTTCCCAAACTGTGATTATTAAATATAGCAACTCTTATACTCAGATGGCTAGGACAGGGAGAAAAAGAAGGAGGTAGTGAAAGGAAATTGGATGTGTTAAGAATCTTATCCATTAGTCATACTTTCTTCCCCCCCATTCTTATCATTTTATGAGGTCTTTGTGTGCTAGGTTTTTGAAGACAAAGAATAAACAAAGATTGAGCCCAGCATATTACTGTTAAGGAAAAGTGAGTTCTAATAAGCTGAATTACACCAAAATTTAATTTGTTAATGTTCATCTTATAAATTTGACATGGCTATGGCTACAAATTAAAGATAAGAAGTTGTATAATTAATTGTCCACATACATTACCAACTTTTAATTGTTTCACAATTAAGTATGTCACAGGGGAGTTCAGCTTGAAATTCTTTTTAATCCCAAACTACCACCATTCCACTGCTGTGTGTAGAGGCTATGGGGCCTATACAAAGGGCTCTATAGTTATAACCTCCTGCCCGAGGCCTGGCACGCATGCTGCAGATCTCTCTTTTTATAGTTTATTATAATTTATAAGTTGCTAAATTGATGATACATGTATAAGTTAAGCATAGCAATACAAGTTGGGTTTAAAGAAATAAGTAAAATGCCTGTTTTCTAAATAAAGATGAATAATATACATTTTAGGCCAATAAAAAGAATATGAGGTATTTTCTATCCCTACTCCCATGTACATGCTTTCACAAGGTATGGAAATTTCCATAGTCACTCAAGTTTTATTTTACAATTGTATTTATTATACAACAATGAGTAAATAATCAAATAAACTTCTTGGTGTCATAGAACATGTTCTCAATCATGTTGGAACTAATTATAGTGTATCAAAGTTAAAAAATTAAAAATAGAAAGTGTTAAAAGAAAACCTCAGAATAATGATTTTATGCCTTTATTTAAATAAACAGAAACTAGGCGTTACACAATTTTCTTTTAACTTCTAACTACTCTTTTAAAAAATATATACTAAAAACATATAAATTCATAGCAATACATTGCTTTGGGAAAGAAATTTCATATGGCAATATTGTTGCTCCTGAATTCTTCAGTAAGAATTGGGCAGATGTGAATAAAGCAAAACTGAAACATTAATTGCACTGCTGTCCATTTTTATGCACATAGTAGGCACATAATGAGTACCTGTTAAACTGAACTGATGTCCAGCCATAATTTCTTACCATTACAAACCCTGGGGTCTCAGGGGAGATGCAGTGAGAGGTGGTTGAAAGAGGACAATGGTATTCCACCCAGATATGAATATGTCACATAATACTACCCAGGAAATTGTCCCCTACTCTTCAGTACTCTTTTCTTTATCCAGACATTACTGTTAATTGATGCTTTTTGTGAAGATCTTATTGTTTGGAGTCTGTCTTGATTAAACGTCATGGCTAAAGCTGTATAATGATGAGTCCTCATTGTATTAATTTTTCCCCTATTACAGCCCCACACACTCACCCTTTGGAAGTTCAGTCTAATGATGGAAACAATCCCTCCCTTGTCCGTCTTCATCACTCACACTTCAATTGATGCTTTAAGAGTGAGTCTTACCATGGTTTTCTCTGGGTGAGCATCTTCAATCCTCAGGCTACTGCCATGACCAATGACTTTCCCTGTGGCCGTGCATAAGAAGTCATATCTGGTTGATGCATGCATGAGCGCTGTCAATAATTTGTTCTAGAAACACAGCAGATGACTCAAAATTATCACAAATTAACTTGATATATTTTTCATTCTTAATATGATGCAACTAAGCAAGATTTAATAATTTTAAGTGAGCCATTTCATTTAAAATTGCATTTTTTGCCAACACCAAACTGTAATGTTAATGTCCCAATAAACTCATTCTCTTAAAACATGAGAGAACTTTTCTTATGTTTTAAATTTATGTATTCCAAATGTATAGTTTTGAAAACATATTTCACCAAAACCCAAGATTTTAGAGATTTTTCACCCTCTGATTATGAGGAGGGGAAAGGTATTGGCGTAAGTTAACACATCAGGCTTATCGCTATGATTGCAGTCCTCAACGCGATTGCTATTACATTTTTACAACAACAAAGCATTCTTGGTATGGTTCCCTAAGAATCTGGGTACTTCTTAGCAAAATGCACAGCTTGATTAATTATCTGTTTAATTAAATTTCAATACCTTTTATTATTTTTTACTCTCAGTTTCCTGTGCTAGAGATGATTATTTTTGTATTCTTGGATACCAAAATCAAAAGGACAATGGAGGGGGATTGAAACTGCTGAAATACAGAAAAATTGCTTTTCAAGGTGTCATTCTTCCATGGAGATATATATATATATATAAACTGTATTATGTGGGACCTTCCATTTACAAGCTAGTTCGTAAAGTAAAATGCTTATGAAATGTTGCATAATATATTCAACTACCATCTTAAAACTTTACAGTAGGTATTCACATACAAACATCTGTCGAGCATTCACTTTGAAAAACCAAGCCTTCATGAAAAGAATGTACCAAACATAGTATGATATACTTGGGTTATTGGAGCCACTGCATCATGAACAGCCTTATGTTCTGAAGAGTAGTTCATGCTCAGACTGGAAAAATATGAACTTTTGGATTGCATGTGCTTGGGCTTTCTCTTCTTCGGGATCTTGGGGCATGTGAATAGAAACTCAGAATCATTTTCTTCTGATCATCTGTGGTGATGTTATTGGACCTGGTGGACCACATGCCTCACAGGCCTCCAATTTCTGAAGGTTTGCAATAGCAATGGCAATCACTAGTAATCCAATAAACAGCCAATTTCTTGAACAGCCATCAGGTGTGGCAATGCAGGACTCCAGGCTTGGATGGCTCAGAAAGAAAAAGGAGTGGGACTTCAGGAGCTGTAACCAATAGAGGTAACTGTGTCCATTACAATAGAAACAGCAGCAGTAACACTGTGGTGACAAGGCATGAAGGCAGAGAAGAAGGGATGAAGGCATAATTTATAGCATTTATGATGCAGTGACAAGGGAAATAGCTAGACATTATTGGTGGGGGCAGTGGGAGAGAGAGAGTAGAGGTAAAAAAATTTTTTTAAAGAAAAAGTCAAGACAATAAACGTGATCTATACTTTAAAGAATAGAAAACAGTTTAAAGATTCTGTTGCATGAGTTTGTGAAACTTCATCTCAGATGCCTTAAGAGAGTTCTCCTATATTTTTTATTAATGATTATGGACAAGCTTTATTTTTATTCTTTCCATTTTTAGTGAATGTGACTGTACTCTCAATGGACCAGGGTAAGACATGGGAGAATAGCAAGGTGGTTAAAAAAACAGTGCCTATTTAGTTAATAATTGGTTTTCTATTTTTAAAAAAGTTTACTTGCTGTGTGCTGGGATAAAAAATAACCTTCTGTTAATAATCATTGTACATCCTTTTTATGTTCAAGATGAAGGAAGCATCTATTGCAAGTGAATCTCTGTTTACATAAGAGGTAATAATTAAAGTACAAATATTCTGTGTATTATAATCTAGAGACCCTTTTGCATTTTGTCCAGAGAATTTTTATTTAGTGCAACTAAGTAAAATTAATCAAATTAAGTAAATCTCTGTAAGTTTCTTTGCCATCACGACAATGTAAGAACTGTCCTTGCATGGAAGCTTCACTCCAAGTCAATTAGATTGCTTTCGTTATCTCTTGGCATTATATTTCTTCTAAATGAATTCAAAGTCAAGCTTTGTCAAAAGGCCTTAACAGATCAGATGATCATTCCATGTCCTGTAAATAAAACCCTGCTTCTCAGCTCTCTCCTTCAACAGCACCTTAAAAGGCTATAACTTCTCATAAATGATTTGGGCTGACATCTCCAAACTTTCCAAATCTCAGCTCTTTGATCTCTTCCTCTCCATCCCTCAAAAAGTAGAAATAGATCACAATATTTACACTCGTTGTCAAGAATAGCAGCCAGTTCACTAGATGATTTGGCCTATTTTCTAACTTCAGAAAAAACTGGCTCAAATCTACCTTATTAAATCATGTAAATGATGATTGTTTTTGGCAGATGTCTCCCCAAATTAAACCGATTTCAAATATTGGATATAATTTAGGAAAATATTTCATGACAGGTTTTTTCCAGGAATATACACATAGCAACTATTTCTTAAGCTTGGTTATTATGTAGGTAATGTTTGTCTTATTTTATTATAGAATATATAGAAAATATTATGAAATCAAGTTAATACATCCATACTCTATGTTTGTAGAACTGTAGAACTTTGGGGGCTTACTCATTCATGCTATATGCTTTGGAGCTGAGGAAGACCAGTTTTCAAAGGAAACTATTGGTAGTATCTTAGGAATATCTGCAGCATTCTTTATGAAGATAATTGCCCATTCTTTCAAGTGAGGCTGTAATATAAGCAGCCAAAATTTTAAGAGACTATCAAACTTTTCTCTGGTTTGGTTTTTAAAATATGTTTGCTTTTCTTTAATAGTTAGTCAACAATAATGTGTTGTTAGAGAACATAAATCCCAACTGTCTGGTTAACCGAAGTATGTATTGCATGTTAATAAAAATGACATGTATAATTCCATGCATTAAACAAGAGGTAGTCCGGAGATTTTTGTTTTACTATGATTTTTACTGTTACCATTCAAAACACTTCATCCCTCTATTTCTAGTGATATTTTAACTTTAGAGATAGAAAGGTTACTATGAAATAAAAGGCTATTTGTTCATTCTGCCATATGCTTATTCATAGAAAAGAGTATTCTCCCTCAAAAAATGAGTATTTGCCTTCCAAGGAAGACACATAACCAGAACAGAAGAGAAAGCTTCTAATTATCTTTGCCAAGGATACTGCTAATTGTCTGTTTTCTAGTGTTCTGATATAACAGTCATCAAACAATCTTCAGATTTTATTTTGACTACCCATGTAGCTTTTCCACGGGGAAAGAATATGCTAACCATTAAATGTAGGCATTTAGTCTACTTGAAAGAGTTTTTTAAATTATAAATGAGTAAATTACAATTGAGTTTTAAAGACAAGTCCCTTCAACTTGCATAGCTTGAATCTGTGCCACTGAGACTGATCAATTTTCAGCTCTTTATAAAACAGAATTTCTTGTCATTCACAACTGAAAAGTATCTTAGAAATAATGATCCAATTGCGGTGTTTTTTTGGAGGGGGCTTCTCAGACATTAAAAGACAAAATTACATTAATTGTGGAAAGGGTGGCAAATCAATGCTTCTCTATCTTACATTTTATAGACAGCAACACTTTAATATGGGGAAAGACATGAATATATGACAATCTCTGTAATGATAGGAAGAATACTAACAGATCAATAAAATAGTCAAAATTTTTAACAATACAATAGTATTCAACTTTTCTCACAGGTGGTCAGGGGAGGCCATGCACAGTCTGCTTACACAGGCTGATACCACGCTGTGATCACCAGGGGTCTAGTGCTTATCAGGCAGAAGTTTCAATAAGAAACAGTTAATATAAACCTGGCCAGACACCAGTACTAAACTGAGAGAAAGGAAAATCCAAAGCTGAACTTCTGAGAAATGAGGTAGAGAATGACAATATGTGAGAAAGGTTAGATGTGAACACATGACCGGTATTATAAGGCTGACTGAAAGATGCTACTGTAATTCAGAGAGGATTGGGGAGAACCCATGAGCCTCCTGATCTGGATTTTCTCATCAGCCTTCTATTGAAACTATGACCTTTTTTCTATTTTTTACATTTTGTATTAAATGTATTGAGGTAACATTGGTTAATGACACTATATACATTTCAGGTATATACTCTGTATACTCTACTATAGACTCTGTTATGTGCTTACCACCAGAAGCCTAGTCTCCTTCCTTTACCATATATTTGAATCCCTTTATCCTTTAAGTTCTCCCCCAACTCCCTTCTCTTCTCATAACCACTATTCTGTTGTCATATCTATGTTTTTTTGTTTTGTTGCTTTTTCTTTATATCTCACATGTGAGTGAAATCATATGGTTCCTATAATTTTCTGTGTAACTTATTTTATTTAGCATAATATTCTCAAGATCTATCCTTGATGTTGAAAATGGCAATATTTCACTTTTTAGTGACTGAGCAATATTCTATTGCATATACCAGGAGTGACCCCCAAAAAGACCAAAATTATCTTCTGGAGGGTGTCTCCTTATAGTACAGGCTTTTCCTGCTAGGGGAGTGTTCTAGGAACCCATTTGTATCAGTATACTAGCTGGTGTTGTTGTGAGAGGCTGCATTTGGCTTTTGTGAACTTTTTTGAATATTCTTTCAATGCATTTGCTCATTTCATGGTGGGTGATTTGCCAGTGGACCTGCCCACACAGCATAGAGTGTTTGGCAGTTTTTGACCAAAAATGGTATGACTCCCATGTCTCACCCTCCCTATTCACCTGATCTCACCCCTAGTGACTTTTTATTGTTTCTCTAGATGAAGAAAACTCCTCAAAGGAAATCATTTTGCTGACGTGGAAGAGGTGAAACAGAAAACAGCAAAAGCACTAGCAGACATCAAAATCAACAAGTTCAAAACTGTTTTGAGCAGTGGAAAAAAGGTGTATATCAATACACCTTGATAGGTGTATTGCATGAAATGGAGAGTACTTTTCAGGTGACTGAAGTTTAAACATGTAAGAATAAATACACTATTTTTACAAATAAGTTCCATTTTTGGGTCCCCCCTCATAGGTACCACATCTTCTTTATCCAATCATCCATTGAAAGACACTTAGGTTGTTTCCATGTCTTGTTTATTGTGAATAATGCTGCAATGAACATATGGGTATATATAGCTTTACATATATGTTTTTAAATGTTTTGGGTAGATACCCAGAAGAGGGATTGCTAGGCCATATGCAAGTGCTATTCTTAATGAAGGAATCTCCATACTATTTTTAGAGTGACTCTATCATTTGACATTTCCACCAGCAGTGTGTGAGGATTTGCTTTTCTCCACATCCTCTCCAACACACGTTATTTCTTGTCTTATTGGTAATAGTCATTCTAATAGGTATGAGATAGTATCTCATTGTGGCTTTGATTTGCATTTATCTTCTAACTTAGTGTTGTTGAGCATCTTTTCATATGTTTACTGCCATCTGTACGTCTTCCTTAAAAAAAGTATCTGTTTGGGTCCTCTGCTGATTTTTTAATTAGATTTTCTTGTTATTGTTGTTATTGAGTTGTATGCACTCTTTATAAATATATAAAGAAACCATGGCTTCACTGTGCAATTGTGTACAGTCACCAGTCACTTGGGGCATTGGGTGGGTGATGGTTAATTTTATGTGTCAATTTGAGGGGCAATGTGCCCAGACATTTGTTAAACATTATTCTAGGAGTATCTGTAAAGGTGTTTAGGGATGAGATTAACATTTGAGTTGGTAGACTGAGTAAATTGCCCTCCCTAATGTGGGTGGGCTCACTCAATCAATTGAACACTTAAATAGAACAAAAAGGCTGTGTAAGTGGAAACTCTTTTGACTTGATTGCTTGAGCTAAGGCCTAGGTCTTTCCCAGCATTTCAGCTTGTATTGGAACCATGCATTGGCTCTCCTGAGTCTCCAACTTGCAAACTGCAAATCTTGGGACTTAGTTTCTGTAATTACATGAGCTAATTTCTGATAATCTCTCTCTCTCTCACACACACACACACATTTATCTCTGTGTATGTGTGTGTGTGTGTATAAAATACTGGTTTTGTTTCTCTGGGGAACCCTGGTACATACAGATTTTGGTACCAAGAAAATAGGTGCTGCTGCCAAACATATTTAAACATATGGAAGTGGCTTTGAACCTGGATAATGGACAGACTAGAATAATTATGAGGTACCTTCTAGAAATATGGATATTCTGATGAGGTCTGAGATGGAAGTAAAGCACATGTTACTAGAAATGGGAAAACAATGATTCTTGATACACAGTAGAAAAACTTAGATGAACTTTGTTCTGGCATTTTGTTTAAGGTAGAATTTGTGAATGACAAAATTATACATTTGACTGAGGAAATTTCTAAGCAAAGTGTTGAGGAAACAGCTTGGCTCCTCCTGACTCCTTACAGCAAAATATGAGAAGAAAGAGAGGGATTGAAGAAAGAATTATTAAGTTCCTTTTTAGGAAACAGAACTTGAAGATTTGGTAAATTCTCAGCCTGTTCATAGCATAACAAATGGGAAGCATATTTTAAAAAGAACATCAATGTGCGGCTAAACTATCACTCAACAAAGAGTTTATGGGATTGTGTCAACAGATACTATTTAAACTGGAGGCAGAAAGGACAAAATGAAGGAAGGCTGACAGGGTTTAATTTGACAGGAGAGGATTCACTTTCAAACATGTGCTATTTTTTCAAAAAGAGGGGAAGATGATCTTGAAGATGAATCAGAGATCACCATAGTCTCTGCTTTGGATTCCACAGGTTGGATGGACTGCACCTGAAACTACAGAGATGGGACCATCCTGCAGAGTGTGAGGCTTGGGCTGCCAAGCAAAGACTTTGGGATGACACTTCCTCCCAAATGGTCCTAGATGATGGAACACTGAGCCCAAAAGTTTATTTTTGAGCGTTAAGATCCAGAGGCATTTGTTTTGCTAGATTTTGGACTTGCTAGGGCCTTGCTGCCCTTTTCTTCCTTCTGGTTTCTCCCTTTTGGAATGGGAGTGTCTATCCCATGATTGCTCCGTAATTCATTTCGTACATAATTTATCTGGTTTCACAGGTTTATAGCTGGAGAGGACTTTTCCCTTAGGACAAATTATGCCTTGATTTAGATAATACTTAGGTGAGACTTCTGACTTTAAACTTTAGAGTTGATGCTGGAACAAGTCTCCTGGGACTCTTAGGATGGAATGAATACATTTTACATGTGAAAAATACATGAATTTGAGGGATCCAGGGTGGAATGTTATGAGCTGAATTGACTTTCCTCAAATTCATATGTTGAAGCCTAACTCCTAATTTGGAATTAGTGGCCTATAAAAAAAGTCTCCAGAAAATTTATGAACTCAATCTCTTCCCTCTCTCTGTGCCATGTGAGGACAAAGTGAGAAAGTGACCATCTGTAAGCCAGAAAGCAAGACCTTATAAGATTCAGTCACACTGGCACCAGGATTTTGGACTCTCAGCTCTAGAACTATGAGAAAACAAATTTCTATTGTTAAATTACTCAATCATTGGTATTTTGTTATGACTGTCTCAGTTAAGACAAGGTGACATTGTCTAATAGCAAAATGGACAGACAATAATGAAACTCAGATCAGAGAACTGAGTGAAAGAAAGAAAACAGGGAAAGTGAGAAGCAGAATGATGTATCAGTGCACACCTAGTCAAAAAAGAGGGAAGAGAGATTTTGAGGTTGGGATTTAGTTCAAGAGAAAATGTGAAGCCAGGAGAAAGCTTATGATATGTCTGAAAAAAACTGTAAGTCGAATAGCTAGCTAAAGAGAAGGGTTTTTGAAGGAAGAGATAAAAGCTTCAAGTTAGTTTTGAGTCACAGGCTGATGATATGGAGAGGATGCATGCATTTCTAAGGTACTACGCATTATCTGATTTGCAGCTGTGGAGATAAATTTACACTGATCCTTTCATGTGCTTTTCCATACCACTTCTTGAAGGTAATACAGTTCGATCATTAAAGTCTTTTCAAATCCCATGGTACTCTGATTCAATTTTACATTTTAACATGCCTGACTTAGATGAAAGCCTAGGCTGTGTGTGTGTGTGTATATATAAATATATATTAGCAAATAGAGCTATCAAAGCTGTGCCCTTGACTTTGTTAACAACACTGTTTAGTCTGATGATAACCAAAGTAAATCTACAAACTCCTCAGGAATACACAATATGATCTATGAGAACAGGGTCAGAAAAATATTGGAACTTCTATTTTTGTTTATTTTAACCTCATGTTTTGGTGAATATTGTGTAATAGGTATAACATTATCATTTATGCACATATGATTATAAATAAATATTACCTGTGAAGGTGTGTTTAAAACATTTACTACTAGGGACATGCAACATAAAAGTTTAAAGACAATGGCTTTAACCCACTCTATTACTCCATAGTTAAAAGACTTGAATGATTTGGTAGGAATCTTGGAAGGTATTCCTTAGAAGTTGAAGATCTCCTGAAGGCAGTTCAGTGTGGAAATGATAAGGTCAGATTGTTTTTCAGATGGCTCTTCATTCTAAAACTCACTGGTAAAAAGGTCTGAAGGGGACAGTGCAAAGTGGGGTCAGCCACCAACAAACTCTTTCTCTCTCCAAGTACAATAATAGAAACAATGAGGGTTTGAAGAAGGAGTGGAAATAAAGACTGAGAGGAAGGGACTAAATTCAAAATTAATTAGCAGCTGAAGTAAGCAGGGTATGCTGATTGTTTGAATGAGGAGTATGAGAGAAAAATAATGCAAGATCATTGCCAAGATTTTTAGTTAGATAACCAGTTAAAGTTATCTGCAATAAAAAGTACAAATGGGGAAGTTTTAGGGGTAAAATATGATCTGTGCAGTTATAGCCACATTAGTTTGAGATGCTCAGGCTTTTGGTAGATGAAGACACACAGAAAAGGGGTGGGATTTGAGGTTCAGAGGAGAGGCTGGCTGGCTGGCTGGGTTTGAGAGTCAGGACAGGTATAAGGAGAGGGTTATAGGAGTGTACAGAGTGGGAGTATAAAGTGAAAAAGCTAAAGTAAGCATGCTGGGAAATATTAAGAGCTTTCATATGGCAGGGAAACAAATACAAGACATTTTTATTTGATCTAAAGCTTGTGGTTTGAATGTTTTAAGTGAAGGGATGAAATAGAAAATGGTGATAGTTTTCAAACTTTGAAAGCATCTCCTATTATTCAAGATGGAATCATGAGATGTGAACGAAAACTTTCATGGTAAAAAATTAGTAGAATGGTAATTTGTTTTCTATATTACAAAGGATAATGACCTTAGAATTGATTGTTAGAATTAAATTAACTAAATATGTATAAATTTATTATGCAATTAATTTTGTAAAATATTGGTGAAAATTTGTTAAGGGAAATGAAAAATAACTTCATATCAATTAAAATTTTACCTCTACATTATACTTGTGGATTCCTGTATTACTTCCAGCTTGAACTTAACACAAAAGACAGCTGTAGTGTGTATTCTCAAGTAGATTCTCTTACAGATATTTTGGAAATATTTTTAAACAACTGGAATAATTAGCCCTGGATACATGCAATTTTAATGTGAATAACTATTAGGATATTCTCAAGAGCAACAAAAGGAATAAGGGAGGTCTTACATGATCACATGATAACACAACCACTTTAATGTTTGCCAAATACATGAGTGTAAATGGATAAGTCATCTCAGTTTTATGTTTGTACTTATTAATGAATTTAAAGATGTCATATACCAATTGGACACTTGGACTACTTATTGTATAAGTTCATATTCTCTGTTTATTTACTATGGAATTTTGTTTCCCCTCCTGGTTGATTTGCAGACATTCAGGCATATTTTAAATATTGTTTCTTTGTCAGTTTTAGACATATGAGTGTCCATCCTCAGTATGTCCCCAATCTGCTAACTTTTACTTTGCTGATAGGGTCCTTCATTAAAAAAGAAACTATGAACTTTATGTAATTACATCATTAAACATTTAATTATATATCCATATGTTAGAGAATATATTCACTATGTTTGTCACAAAGATCCCAGCTAGCTTTCCGATTTTGACATAATGACTTCCTTTATAATGACTTGGTTGCACTTGAAATGTTCCTATTCTGAACATTTGAAATGGTCCTGTAGAAGAGCTTAGACTCTCTCTCCCTTAATTTAGGAGTTCTTTTATAGTATCAATTGGAGTTTTAGATTACTTTCCATATTTTTGGTATATTCTTTTTTAATCTTAGCAACTTTCTTTATAGCTATTACAAATTGGATATTTCCCTTGGATATATATTTTCTAGTTGGTTATTGCCAATGAACAGAAACAGTATTTATTTTATGTTTATCTTGTTCCAGGGAATATATTGAACTTAATTTTCATACATTATTTATGATGTTGTCTTTTAAAGGTAAATTCTTTTATCATTTTTAGTTTATGTCTTTGTGTTCAAAACTCATACATCTTATTTGTCTTTTCCTGTAGTATTTTTCAAGGACCTCAGTACTGTGTTAAGCAATGTGACAACTAGCATCCTTGTCTTGTTCCTTATTTTAACAAGAAACTGTATCTAAATGTCTTTTTAAGTAAGTTATTTGCTGTCAGTTTTTATTAGAAATTTATCAGATTAAGAAAGTTCCCTATGTTTATAATTTTCTTTTTGATTTTATGTAATGGGTCGATTTATGTCAGATAATTTTCTGCATGTGCTAAAGTAATCATGAGTTTGCTACTTTTATTTGTAGCCAGTTACACTGATATATTTTTGACAATCATCCTTGTATTCTTGGAATAAACAATATTTGATTGTGATGTATTATAATCATATATTGTAATCTGATGACTTCAAATAGCCAGTAGTTCTTTAAAATATGTGGCTCTATGACCATACATGAAAAGGGACTATGATTTTCTTTTTTGCTGTATCTATAGCCAAGATTGGAATAAAAGATCCAGGAACTTCATAAAATGGCAATACTTTAGTGTCTCTCTCTCTCTCTCACTTTCTCTCTCTGACTTTCAAGTGGTAATGGGTAGATAGAGAATATAGTTCTTCACAATGGTATTATACTGCATGTCAGTATATATAGCTTTTATCTTACTTGTTTTTAACAGTATATCTCTAATATCTCATATCATTACCTTTTGAAAGTATCATTTTAATAGCAATGTAATAGTTCATGAAATAAATTACGGTCCATAAAGCAACTTATTTAATCTGTGAAAATTTTGAAAATATTACATTCTAAATAAAACTGTGATGATAACTATGCACTTTTTTAAGAGATTTTATTCATTTATCTTTAGAGGGGAAGGGGAGGAGAGAGGGAGAGAAATATCAATGTATGGTTGCCTCTAATGCATCCCCTGCTGGGAACTGGCCTGCAACCCAGGCATGTGCCCTGACTGGGAATTGAACTGTGATCCTCTGGTTCACAGGCCTGCTCTCAATCCACTGAGCTACATCAGCCATGGAAATAACTATGCACTTTTGATAAAGCAAAGCCTCATATCAGAAATTGACTTTTGTGTGTCCCAGGGGGATGGACTTTGTATCCCTAGTGTACAGAACAGTGTAGGGCACATAGGATGTACTTGAGGCATAGGATATGTCAGGTGAATGACTGAATAAGTGAGGGGAGGGTCATTTCCCCCCACAAGTGTTGATTTGACTAATGAGATGTACGTTTACTGACACTACAGAATGGGCATTGACTGATAGATTGACCTAAAAAACATAGAAATATGGAAACCCTAGAAGAGGAATTCTAATAACCCCCTTTCTGTTGATGTATCAGCACTCATTTGTAACTAAAGACAGTCTTTGAAAAATGATGTATGACTATAAGCAATATTTTGTTTACCCAAAGAAAGTTTATTTTAAAGAGATAATAGTCACAATTTCCTTGTACTTACTTTGTGGTTGTCTCATTTCGAATGTTAACCACAATCTATGAAATAGATATGATTTTCCCCAGGTTTGAGATAGCAAATCAAGGTTAAGTAATTTACTTAAGACTGTGGAGCTAGTACATTGTTGAGACTCAATTCTAACTTCGTCTGTCTGACACCAAAGCTAGGTCTCTTTGACCTCTATACATGTCATGTCAAATAAATTTTCTCATGCAGATCAGCCTGAATGACTGGCACTAATTGCATGGATTCATGAATTCAGCAGAATTTCAAAAAAGCACTTAAGTCTTGACAAGCAGAGGACATAGACATTAAGCGGCAGCATCAGCCACCATAAATTAGGGAGGGGTTGGTGGTAGTATTTGATGACTTGTTAAACTCCTTCTACCTCTACTATTTCTTAACGGAGATTGTATTCTTCAAATTGGTGGATCCTGTACTAACTAAAACTTCTCTCTGCTTGTATTGCTGGATTATCTTCATCATGAACTTCGGCCTCCAGCCCCTGTGACTCCTCCCCCACCACTTTCTCACATTAACATAACAACTGTGTTTCTCCTTTCCTGGTTCCTGGTGTTCCAGTGAGCATTCTGCCTCATCCTGCTCTCAGTAATGAGGAGGCTTCCATCTTCTTTCTATTTTTTTTTCCTCAACCCTCCCAAAAAGGGGTTTAGAAGATGAGAAGCAACAGTAGATTGCCTCACCAAAGTATTCATATACTATCATTCTTTGGAAAGCAAATGGTTATATTTTGAGAACTTCTTGTTTTCTAAGTAAAACATAAATCCATCAAAGGTTTAAATTTTTATTATGTGAAAGTGAGGGAAATGGGCATACATCTAAGTTGAGTCTTTCATTGTCATGGAGACTTTCACTGACACACTGAGTCATTTTTTTCTGTTTTTTTCATAATCTTTATAAACGGTGTTCTTTTGTTTGGATGATATGGAAGGTTACTTTTGTGGAAATTTTCTTGCTCTTTTTGGGCAGGGAACTGTGAACACTACTCATGAAGAGCATTTTTTTTTTGGCTCAGAGTGATTGGACTTTAATTTTGTTTATGGTGTTTTTCGCAAACTAGAATTTTACTTTGCAATGTGATCAAATATGTGTAGTTGAAGCACATGTGATGACTTACATTTGACCATTTTGACACAAATAAGGGCAATTTCATATGCTTTAATTTAAACTTTATTTTAAAATAATTTTCCCTTTGACTCAAGGCTTCAGAAATGTTCTCCAACTAATATATTTATTATTACATAATAGAATTTTATGCTCTTAATATTTCTATTTATTTTTAAATCCGCCAGGATATTTTTTTTCAAATCAACTACCATATTTCCCAATACCATTTATGGATAATCTTTCTTTTCCTTTCCAGTATTTTATATCATATTTATATAATAAAAATTTGAATATATACAATTTGTGTTAGTTTCCTTAGGCTACCATGTCTAATAGGAATCTTATACTTAAAAGTCTCCAAAAGCAAATTCATGATCTTTCCCCTGAACCAAAACTTGTGTCTCCCACAGTCTTCCCCATAAGCTAAGGGCCAGTCCATGCTCATTTCAAAAATCTTAAAGCTATGCTTGAATTCTCTCTTTGTGTCACAACGTAAAACTAATGCTCCAGAAAATCCTTTTCAAATACATCCAAGAGTCTCACTCCTACTCACTACTGCTCCTGCCACTGTCCTCATCTCATGGGAGTCCACGCCACAGCCTTCAAACTCATTTCCAGCTTGTATTCTGGCTCCTAGTTTCCTCATGAGCAACCACAGTGATTTATTGAAAGCTCAAGTCATATTTTTCTTCTGCTCAATACTACTAATGTGTTTATTCCCTTTTCACTTGTATGAGCAGCCCTGGTTCCTAGAATAGTCTGCAAGACAATAGTCTGATTTTGGACTACTTAAATCTTATCCTTCTTATCTTATCTTTACTCCCCTCAGTTTCTCTCCCCAGCAGCATGAGTCTCGCTGCTGAGTCTACAGGATTAGAAACTAAGCCATAGATGGTAGTCTTGCCTCCTCTTTGTACTTCCCTTATCTTCTTCCTACAATATTCTTCTCCTTCTTCTATATAAAACCACATTTCTTACCTCCTTCCTGTCTGTATTTAAATGATGCTACCTTGGTGAGGTTGTCTCTGAATACCTGACTTAAAACTGACCTTCCAAATTATGTATGCCTCCCGTTCTAGTTTTTTTTTTCTTGTTAGCATTCTTGACTTTTAAACTTATTTATTTATTAAATTATATTATTTCATTCACTATATTTTTAAGTTTTTTTTTGACAGGAATTTGGGTTAGGTCTGTTTACTTATCTCTAATATCTAAAACAGAGCTTTGAGGTACAAGCACTATGGAAAACAGTATGGAATTTTCTCAGAAAACTAAAAATGGAACTGCCTTTTGACCCAGCAATTGCACTGCTAGGATTAAATCCCAAGAACCCTGAAACACCATTCCAAAAGAACCTATGCATCCCAATGTTCATAGCAGCACAATTTATAATAGCCAAGTGTTGGAAGCAACCTAGGTGCCCATCAGTAAATGAATGGATCAAAAAACTATGGTACATATATACAATGGAATTCTATGTGGCAGAAAGAAAGAAGGAGCTCCTACCCTATGCAACAGCATGGATGGAACTGGAAAGCATTATGCTAAGTGAAATAAACCAGATGGTAAAAGACAAATACCATATGATCTCACCTTTAACAGGAACCTAAGCAACTAAACAAACAAGCAAGCAAAATATAGCCAAAGACATTGAAATAGAAAAGGGGATGATAGTATCCAGAGGGGAGAGGGGAGGGAATTTCAGGGAAAAAGGGAGGGGATTATAGG
>PVKM010000718.1:0-96002 GCA_004027735.1 Carollia perspicillata
AGCCGACAGGAGAAGGAAGTGTGGCCAAGAGCTGACCTGTTCCACATGTTCCTAGACTCTTGAGAGAACATGAATTCTTGGTACAAAAAATGCAGACGGTACCCACAAACAGGAACCAATTCATTAAGGATTTAAAGATTGAAATGAGCTTTTGGCAAAGTGACCGTGAATTGATCAAACACAGGATAAGATGAAAATCAGTAAGGAAACCTGTAAAGAACAAACAAACTTTGAGGGAGAAAGGGAAGTTTCAGTGAAAGAAGGTGACAGATGCAAAGACAAACCAACTTGGATGTAATGGTAACAATTACTTACATTTCTGGAGTGCTTTATAGTGCACCAAAGGCTTTCTTGTGTATTTTCTTCCCAACACGTATTTTGATCTTCCGAAGAACCCACTCGGGGGGACTCTGGGCAGGAACTATTATCTGTTTTTTACAGATGAGGAAATGGAGGTACAGAGGGCTCTAGTGATTGTTCAAAATTGTCTCGTCAAGAAAAGAAGGAGATGAAACTCAATCACAGCTTTTCTGAATCTCAAGTCCAGGCTTTTTCTTCTTTGTCTCTGCTTTGGGAGAGCCCAGGAGAGCAGCTTGTGTTGGTGAAGAAAGCTTAGAGGAAGCCTCAGTTGGTACGCAAAGAATTTACTCTAAAAAGAAAAACGTGTTTGGTGGGCAAGTGAGCATATTTAGAAATACTGAAGGTTGTGAAACCTGAAAAGTCAACATGTTATGCAAAAGATATAAAGGTTTAGGGCAAGAGAATTATTACTATTTTACCTTTCTATATTTTTCTTTGCATTCCAAAATTTTCACAGTAAAGTGCATTATTCTCCTAATGAGAAAAGATATGGAAAAAAATAAGCACTCTAATTATATCAGGAATTAGATAAAGGTGAACGGGTAAAAAGTGTATCCTCACTTTCTTAGGAATACAACTGAGCATTGGTTACCAACATACAGTCATGTGTGTTTGTGGGTGTGTGTGTATGTGTGTGTATGATCTGGACTCTTGTGTAGGTTAGGGAACACAAAACCAAGTTAAAACTGGAGAGCTTTCTGAAACATTAATTAAGAAGAGCGAATACATAACCTCAGGTCTTAGTGACAGGTTCTAAAATGCCTTCAACGAGGAAGTGGTTGTTGCCAGGCCAGAGGCTGTCATTTGAGGGAGTCACAGAGGAGTGGAAAGATATCTGAGGGCCAGCCTATGACCTTTTAAAAAAAGAGATGATGGCTGGAAATTACAAATTCATAAGCATTAGTGTTAAGTTGGGAAAAAAAATATTGAACCTAATAGTCAGTTACCAACCCCTTGAAGAGACCAGGGCATAGTAATCATCAAAATGGCTTTTTAAAGAACAAACCCTGTTAGATCTGTGGTTTTAGGAGAAGGACAGGCTTGGCAGGCTGTAGGAAACCAAAATATGTAATTAAGAAAAATCATGAAAATTTAAGATCAAACTTCCCCTGAGATTCTATCATTTAAACAGGGACAATGGTGGCGGTTAAATAGCTCAAAATGGAGCGATGGGCAGTGGCTGCCGGCTAGGGCGATGCCATGGAAATGCAGGCACGGCGACCTGCTGGCCTCTCATGGCGGAAAGGAAGAAGGGCTGTGCTCCTGGCTGAGGGTGAGGAGGTGTCCTGCCGGAATTGACTCTGTGTCTGTAGGACATGGGAACGGCCCAGCTTGCAGCCTCTGCAGGCCATGCTACCACCCTGCATCCCGCTTTATCTCTGCTACTCCTCCCACTCCCAGTCCATGAATGCACGATACCAGCGATTCCTAAAACATGTGCTCACGTTTATGCAAACCTAGTTTCACACAAACTCCCCAAATTCCACCCAAAATATTACAGGGCTTAGGATCCCTGGAGCTCATCCGTGGATGTCAGGTTCAGACCCCTTATACCAGACCGTGCGTCTAAGGCACATCCTGGCAGGTATTCCCCCAGGTATTTATCTCAAGAAGGTGGGGACCGTGGGGAAGAACTTTCCTTCATGTTGCAGCTCCTTTGTTTTGCCAGGATTAACCAGCCTCATGGCTTCACTTATAGGGCATTTGTGAAGGCTTGTCACCAAGTGCAGGGCTCTGGGGTCTCCTTGCTGTGGAATTAGGCATAATGCTTGTCCTCTGAGCTGGCAGACCATGAGCTGAGATTTGGACAGAAAAGAGTGGAGAAGGGGGCAGAATGCAAGTGACCTAAGGTAGCCTGCACCAAGTGCTGTGGGTACGTGGGCCCGTTGGCCCAGTGGTGAGCCTGAGCAAGCCATCTCAGCCACTTGGAGCTGGCAGATTCACGTGCCTTAAAGGGGTGAATGTAATTCAGATGAACCTGGTGTAAAAGAACATTAGTTTTATTACTTTCTTCACTCTTCCCCTCCTCTCCCAATCTACCCCAGCTGACTCCTTGATTCTTGACTAACGCCCTGAGAACAAATTCTAGGCAGAGGCGAATTCCTCTGTGGGACCCCAGAGTGAGAATTTCTTAGATTTCCATCAGGATCTCCCTTCTTTTCCAAAAGAGCGGGCATCTGGTGGAGATGACCTCTTCGGGTCTCCTCCTTACCCTGCTCAAAATGGGAGCTCGGTCTCTACTTTCTACTGGGTGTCAGGCAGAGTCTTTCCAGCGTTCCTCAGTGTCCGCATCCTCAGGATTTCCAGGTTGGAACTGCTGTGACTTTTAAACCAAGGCAAACCTAGCTTTTGAACAGTGTCAGTCTGGAAATACAGGCGGAAGCTCCAGTACCAGTGACCACAGAAACACCAAGTCTTTGATGTACAAGGGACTAGAGTTCAGAAGCCCAAGTGTGCCAGTTGCCACCAAATGACCTTGGGTAAGTCACCTTATTTTTTAGCCCTTGGCCTTCTTCCTCTTCTGTAAAATGTAGGTTATGTGAAAGTCAGATGAGTTAAAGTATACGAAGTGCCTGGAACTTAGCTCTCTTACCTCTCCCATCCACTCAACTCTGAGCAATGCTGGTGAGTTCTCGGAAGGGCGGGAAAAAGAAAAAAGTGACGATCCTTGCAGGCGTTTTCCATCCTCTATTGCTTCCACATAAATGCCCACCCCACCCCACTCCTCAGCTGTCCACCATGGCTCTGGTGTGAAGAGGAGAAGAGATATAGAACCTGGGGGTATTTATTCTGCACACGAGGGAGTCAGAGTGAAGGGTGTGAAATCCAGGGGCCCGGGATGACCTCAGGGAATGTTATTAGGTATGTCTTGGGGGCTATCCAGGTAGCCCAGGAGGCTGAGAGTCTTGCGTCACTAGAGACAATGGCAGTAGCAAAGAAAGAGAAAAAAAGAAAAATGAGGGAAGACAGGTGCCTTATCCAAGACATCAACTCGGTCAAGTTCTTTGGCTTTTTCTCCACTTTGTGTGTGGAGGAGGACAAAAACAGGGATGGGGAGAAGAAGGAAGAGGGAGGTGGAAAGGAAAGGGGAAAAGATGAGAGGCTATCAGGAGGCTTCCACTTCCCAGACTGTGGGGGCTGGACTAGTGCTAACCGAGTGCCTGTCGCACTGTGGTCCTGAGAAGGGCAGTGCCGTCACCCCATCCACCTTTCCAGCCTGGCCGTGATGGTGGCGTCAATGGCAGTTTTGACACACTTCAGGGGGTGGGAGAGTCAGAAAGCCACGGCCGCTCTGCCACCCCGGGAAGTTCTGTCTGGACTCCGGGGAGTTTCGGCAGCCCCTCTGTGGAGAGCAGCCAGCCGCCTGCCTGCTCACTCGGGTGGTACGGTCCCTGTGATAATCCAGCCCACTGCCCAGCACACAGCCCCCGCCTCTGACTTGTTCCGTGTACATTCCTTTGTCTGGTTCCTCCTCTAAATGGTGGCAAACAGACATTTTGGGAAGGAATTAAGCATTATGAGTTCACAGAATGTCAAACATTCAAATGGCAAATACAAACCAATTTTGAATTTATCTGGGTTTTATGTCATTTGTACTATGGTGCCTACTATCAGCAATTTATGGTTGATTTTAGACAAAATGAATGCAGTTTGCTAAAGTCTGAGTTCAATAACTGCAGGCTGGTGGGATACGGTGTTTGGGAAAAATCCTTCCAATTCTGTGGAAGAAGGGCTCTGGGTCCTGAGCTATCAAAATCAGGGGTGGGAATGAGGTGGGTGGGGAGGCAAGAAGAGCCTCCCTCTGTTCCTGCTTGTTCCTCGGTTGAATTGGGCTCCAGCCCAAATGCAGCTGGAGGATAAAGCTGCTGCCAAGAAAAGCCGTGCTCCCTGCTGCTCGCTGTGTGGAAGAGCCAGCTCGGTGCACGTGTGTGTGTGCCTGCGTGTGTTCTCTGTGTGTGTGTGTCAGGGACAGAGAAATCGGCAGAGAATATGAATGAGAAATCATTCCTTCACAGGGTACAGGAAACTTTAGAGAATGTTCACAAGGGCATCGATTATGATTTGCGACTTGGCACCAGCGTATTTGAAATGCAGCCAGGTGGTTCTCATGTACAGCCAGGCTCCAGCACTGCTATCGCAGACCCTCTGCCCTGGCTCTCCCACACCTGCTCCTTTGTCTTGTGTGTGCATAGTTATGCTTCGCCGCCAGCAGCGTGCTCACTGCAGCCACTCTGAGAGAGGAACGCGGTCCCTGACTTGTCTTGTCTGCTCACCAGTGGACCCATGTTTCTAGAAGACATGGTGGATTGATTGAATAAATGCTCTTAACCCTGTAATTTTATGCACACAGCTCCTCACGCTGTGGAAATAACTGTTCTTAGATTTTTCATTGTGAGTGGATTGTTCAGATTGCCCAGAGGGAAAGAACTTTCTCTAATTTTAATATAACAAGTGTTTATTTAGCTATTCGGTTAAAGTAGTCAACATTTTCACTCTTTATTCCATTTGCTGCTGTATTTCCAAATATACACTGAAGAAGCTTTTTAGTGTGTTGGAATCATGAGTTCTGGCACATTTCCCTTGGCCGTCAATCACTTACCGGCTGAAACGCACCCTTCTCTTGGTCTGCGCTGCCCCTCCATTCAGGACTCTGGCAGTGCTCCTCCCCCACCTTCTAGCGTCTTTCTCAGCCTCTCCCTTGAAGACCTGGGTTCACTCTCCCGTGACCTTCAGGCTTTGCTTCCTCTGATTTATTTAGATCACTGACCCTTGACCTGTTAACATGGAATCCCTTGTTGCCCCGCCCTCCCCACCCCCCGCCACTTTATGTTTCATCACGCTCTAATTTGATTTCTCCATTACTGGCCCATCAACTTACAGTCATATCTACTTTTCCATTCTGTTGCTCATGCTCCTAGGGGCAGATGAAGAAAATCCCCAAAGGGAGCTCATTTGGCCTGCCTTAGCCCTTCCTTCCAGAACATCACCGTCACTGAAAGGTGGGGCTACGAGCCTTGGTTAACGATCCCCACTCTCACATGCTTGCCGGGTTCTCCAATATCACCTCCCCGAGCCCATGCGTCCTCTCTTCCACTCTGCTGCTCACGGTTGATGGCCTCATCACACGTGCCTGAGAAACAACATTCTCTGGTGTGAGTGTCCCTGCTCATCTTCTCTTCCGTATAAACATTCATTGTTTGCTGGACCTGTCAGAGGGGCTTTTGTCCCATCTTTCACAGCTTCGACAGCCTTTGTCCCCAGCCCAGTTTATTTTTATTAGGAATTTCGCTGTCACACTCAAGGTCCCTCCCCTTTCCTGACATCAGGGAAACTGTCTTCCCACTGCTTCTTCACTGCTGCTTTTGTTGTTGTCATCTTAAAACCTTTTTGTCCAAAAGGAAATTCATTTCACCCCCAACCCAACCCCTCTTTCTGAGATCCCTGTTTTTTGAGGAGTACTAGCATTCTCCCTGTGCCTCAGGCCAGGCTTTCAGGGATCTTGTATCTCTTCCTGATACTCTCTCCCAGCCCCTGATGGGTTCTGTGGAATCTGTCTTCATGTGCTTTTGCATACGATTGCTCCTTTCCACAAAAGTCAGTAGTGCCTTGTGATGAAACCATGGCCTTGCCTGAAGATGTCTATTCCTAGTGGTTGGACCTTTGAAAAGTCACAGACCTCTCTGAGTTTTGGTTTCTCATTTACATAGTGGGACTAATAATAGTACAGCTGGTTCAAAATGTTCTTTTGAGGCTTAAATAAATGAATACCTATGAAGCACTTAGAACAGTGTCTGGCACCCTGTGAGTGTTCAATAAATGTTAGATGTTGCTATTACCTATAACATCGGTGGTTCTCAGCCGGGAATCATTTTGCCTCTCAGAGGACGTTTGGCTGTGCCTGGAGTCATTATTGAATTTCAGGACTAGGGGAAAGGGAAGCTACTATCCTTTAGTGGGGAGCAGCCAGGGGTTCTGCTAAACCTCCAACAGTGTACGGGCAGCTCCCGGAAAGACTCACCCAGCCCAGATGGCAGTGGTCTCCAGGTTGAGAAACACTGCTCTACATCTTGGTCCCCGAAACCGCCACCAGTGTCCCAAGGTGTAACCTAGTGCCCGTTTCTATCTTTTTTCCTCAGTCCTCAACTCTTTGGAAGGCTCGTTTTATCTATCACATGGTTTCAGTTACAAACTGATTTTGATTGCTCTCAAATCTGCGTTTCCAGCCTCCTGATTATGTCTCCAGTGGTTTTCCCCAAGCGCATTCTCTCGGTATTGGAAAATGTTAAAGGTGGGGGGAGACCAGTGTTCCTCTTCCATCTCCATTCCGATGGCCACCCTTTCCCAACATTTCCATTGTCACGAATGGCACACTGTCCTGGCTCCCGTCCTAACCGGCGCTGTCTCCAAGCCCGCACCTCCACTCTACACCAGTTGCTGCCAGTTCTTGCTCAGCATTGTTCCCTTCCATCCTCATTTCCATTTCCATGGCTACTGCTCAGTGCAGGACTCTGGCCGGCTTCCCTGTCTCCCCTTCTCGCCTCCTTCCTCCGCACAGCTGCTGGAATTGTCTTCATTAAACACTGTTTTCCTCTGCTCAAGAATCCACAGTGGCTCTCCATTAACACTTATTAGCGAAAGGAAATTCCCCATGAAGCCCTGTAAGGCCTGACTTCCCTCTTTCCTTGCGCCCCGCGCCCAGCAGCCACCAGCCTTTGTACGACTCTCTACAGGTCTCCGGGCGCTCACCTGTCTGAGCTCCTTTTGTCCTTCTCTCTACACCTTGGGGTGTTATAGTTTCCCTCCCTGGAAAGCCTTCTTCTCTCCTTTTTTGTTGTTGTTGCCAAACTATGTCTGTCGCCTCTTTCAAAAGCTGGCTCAGTTTTGAACTGCCCCAGGAAAACTTCCTGAATAACCAACCCGTCAGATTCTGCTTGTCCTAGCACTTAAAATCTCATTTTTGTCTTAAGTACTTATTAGACTCGACCTACGTTAATTTGTACTTGCCGATGTGTATAAAGAATCCCTAAGTATTTCTAAAGCTTGTTCAAATATGTATGTTTCACTCCTCCCACCTTTTCTTTTGCTAGTACCTCTTTTTTTAAAAAAGACTAATACCCAGAGTCAAAACAGAGTGCACTGGCTAGAGCAGGGCTTCAGCAGATGCCGTCTCTCTGTCTTCCCTCCGTTAAAGCCCAGGAGGAACACAAAGGGCATAGTTTACAGGCAACTTTAAAATGACCTGCTGTTCTCTTTGCGGTTGTGATGGTGGTGGGTGGCAGGAGGAGGTAAATCCAGGTTTGCCAAACACAGGTCCCAAAGTGATCTCCTAAAGAGGCTGCCAACGGAGCGAGGATGTGGTGTGAGAACCCACCGGGGCCACAGCCAGGGCACTTGCTAATGGAGACCTTTCACAGGGAGGAAGGAGAGAACTAGGAGTCTTCCAACCCAGTGCATGCTGGGTGTTTTCATTTACGAGGGTGACGTCTAGCTATTGGTTAGCACTTTGCAAAAAGATAGGGCAATCTTAAATAAATGATCTCATTTAATTTATAAGGTAGACAATCATATTCCATTCTGCAGCTGAGGAAACTAAGGCCAGGAGGGTTAGGGGACTTGCCCCTGGAACTCAGGACTATTGTGAATTCCAGGGTCTCCCCATTGTGCTCTAATACTTCTTTTGACTCTGTAGGTAAGGCTTTAAGTGTTACTGTTCAATATCCTTATTTTACAGATTCAGCTACCAAGTGATCCCCTGGTGGCATTAGAGCCCTTGATCAGTAAACCTGGGCCTTGAATTAACTGCTAATTAGTGTTCTTCTTACTTTATTGCCAACATTACATTTGATTTCTAACCCAAGGTGCAAGTAGACCTCTTCACAGCAACCTTGAGACCAGTGCTGTTCAATAGAACTTTCTGCCATGATGGACATGTTCCATAGCTTTGCTTTCCAATGCGACAGCCACTAGCCACATGCGGCCATCATGCAGTCACATGCAGTTGGTGGTCTCCACATTGGACACCACAGCTCTAGACTCACTGTTTTCTTATTCTTGTCAGAGGGAGTAGTTTGCCTATCTGGGCTTTCACCTCATCTGCCTTCCCTTTTCACTGGGAGGTCACAGTAAAGCAGGAGCTCACTGGAAGCTAGCATCATCCGAGTCCAGATCCTCTGTAGGAGAGGAGAGAGATGAACAAACTGACTGTGGCCCTGGGGGCGAAGCGTCTGTGGAGGAGAAACAGCCATTCCTGGGTCTGTTCCTTCCCAGCAGCCTCATGAGAGCCCAACACTCAACACGTGGGGATCTCAGCCTCTTCCCTCAGGAAACAGGCTGAACTGCTTCTCAGAGGTTGGGATGGACGGGGGTCTGCGGTGGCGTCTTCTCCGTGTGGCCTGGTGGGCTGTTGTTAAGGAAATGTGGGGGGGTTCATTTGGTGCTTCTGTCTTTAACACTGGGAAACACCTCAGAAATGCCTTATGGTTGAAACCTCTCTCCACAGCTCTCTCCATCTCTCTGTCACTCTCTTGTGCATCTGTGTGTGTCTGTTTAGGTGCACACACATCTTTCTTACCATATCTTGCATTGCTTCAAAATGCTAGTTGCTGTCTTTCCTGAGGCTTCCAGTGACACACTTGGTACAGCTGAGTCCAGTGAGTGCATCAGAAAATGACAAACCCCAAGAGTATAAGCTAATGAAAGCGATAGGTGTATGGTATGGCCGGGCCTTCCACTGACTGTTACTTCCCCCTTTCCCGTTCACATATTCTGTTCAACTTGAGTTTTAATCTACTTTATTATTCATGCCTACAAGAAAAAAATACTGAACTCTGTAACCTATGGGATATAAGGTTCGGGGAGCTCTCATCCTAGATAAGTTGGTTGTTTCCTCATGGAGAGGAAGGATAGAGGAAGAAAGAACTTTCCTTAGAAAGTCAGTCTTTAATTATAGGACTAGACAGAGGATTATGGGCTCTGATTTTTTTGTGTGTCCAGAGAAATTATGGAACTGGATAATGTTAATATTAACTGATTCATGGACACAGATGCTGCTCATCCATGTAGAAGTCTATCCTTTTGCTCTTTATTGCCATGTATGTTTCTGGGAACATGGAAGTCTGTTCTTTTGCAGCTCACGGGCTTGCTGGTAAACCCTCAGGAGACACTTCAGGATCCACTCGTGATGTCTCAGCCCATCGTTGGGCAGACAGATGCGACGCCACACGGGGCATCCAGAGCCCATACGGAGTGAGCAGTTGGAGGCAGTGACTTGGAGAACAAGGCGCTCGTGTTCAGACTGAGGCTTTTAAAACAGCGAGTGTAGGAGCATTCAGGGCAACTGTGACAGAGAGACAGAGTTATTGCCCTGATAAGAGATTTCTGCAAAATTTTCTCTGAGGAATGTGGATTTTAAGAACATAACTCATACTGCCCTGAGTTGTCTTTTACATCAGAGATCTAATCACACTTGCCTTCTCTGAGACCTTTAATGGCTCATTACTGCGTGCAGAATGAAGTCCTTGCTGTCCCTCACTGGCGTGCCCAGGCACCCGAGGTTTGGCTCCCACAGGCCTGTGCAGCCTCCCGCTCATGGCACCGCATTCTCTGCTCTCTGCTCTCGTCATCGGTGTCCTCAGCACATGCCCTCGACAGACGGACTTCCTTGGCTCTGCTCAAACCGTTCCTTTGTTCCTTCAGTCAGGTACATCCTCCTCACCACTCCATCTGGCTTTGTTAGAATTGTAGCCATTCTTCAAGGTCCCACTGCAATCTCACCTCCTCTAGGAAGCCTCCCCATATCCTTCCAACAGCTTGCACATTTCTACTTCTTGCATTTTTATGTATCACTCTGTATTCTCCACAGCGCTTGTCACTGCCAAGTCTCATTTCAGTTATTAGGGTATGTGTCTGACTCCACCTCTTGATGGTTGGTCCCTGGAGGTCCAGGCTGCATCTTGTTCATTTTCATATTCTGCACAGAATCTGGAAAAGTGCACTGCGTACCGTAGGCACATCGAATGGAATTGTCCTTTGTTTCTTAATTAGAACTGCTGGCAACTTACCTTTATCTCTTTATTTGCTTTTCATACCTGATTCGTCATTTCTAAGTGTTGTTTAGTCTGTACAGACCTATGTGTGGATGGATAAGGAAGAAGTCTGTGCCTGTGTACATGTTGGATTTTACCTAGTTCTCGAAATCATTTGGATGCAGGAGGAATTTTAGCTAAGAAAAATAAATACCGTTTGCTTCCTTACCTGGTTCAGCTGGTTTCTCACTCTTTCAGATCATCAAAGTAAAGTTTCAGACTTGACTGCCTCACAGGTTCCAACCTGTTCCTGTAGAACCAGGGTAGCGATTTAGGCTGGATGCTAAGCCCGCTGCAGAGAGGTGGTGAGACTTCAGTGTTTGTCGTTAGCCTTTTGGCATCTTCAGTGTTATTTCTGGGTATTGGTTTTGAATGTGCATTTTCTCATTCATGTTCCTAAATAGTATTTAGATTTATTTACAAGTCAAATCCTGTTACAAGAAGTAGCCCGAAAATGAAAATCTCTCTACTATTCATTGTTTTTCAAATTGTATTCAGTTGAAAGAATTTGGGGGTTAAAAATTTATGGCCAAATTATTTACAGTTTATTGCAATATTTTATTTCCTTCATATACTTTAAAGATGTTTTGTTAAGTCTATAATCAATTTTGTTAAATCTTCTTCTCCCGGGAAGGGAAAGAGACAAGGGGATCAGTGAGTTGGGAGGAAGACTCGTTCAAGTGCACCTGGGAGGAGAAAAGGGCCCCAGCCTGCCTTTGTCCCTCTGTCATCTCTGTCACGAAGGAACTTCGTGACATGAAACAGAAGCAGGCTCAGTTACACTTTTTCTTCATGTTTGCAACAAACTATGCATCGTTTATTGCATAAGATTTTTTTCCCTTCAAGAAAGAGAGAGTTCTTTGTTCATATGGTTTCAATGTCCCCAAGTTGTTCCCCTGCAGTTGGATGGGGCGCAGTCCACTGATGGCCAGGCTTACTTTTAAAGGTCTAGTTATAGACAGTGTCAGGCTTTTATGTAGCGTCGAGAAGCCAGAACTGCCCTGAGCGCGAGAACGGAGCCCGTGCTATAACTAACCCGATGCCTGGCGCCACCCTCCCTGTCTCACCCTCAGAGCAGCATCTGGCACTGGTCACTGCCATGGACCCGGTTCTACTGCTGGGTAGCCTGGCCAGTCCCCTTTGCTGCGTCAAGCAGAAGTATGTTGGTGGGTGTGTGGGTTTGCATGCATGTGTGCTGGCCTTTTTTTTCCTTTTGAAGTGCTGAGGTGAGACGTTCAGAATTCAAGGTCAGTGTGGTTCAGGCCTGGACCTAGCCTAGCCAGACTCTCTCTGAAAGATAGAATTATCAAATGTTATTGCTGAATGGGACAACTCATTGCGAGCTTGACAACACCAAGGCCGAGGACTAAGCAGACGTCGGAGTGCATAGGGAGCACCTGAACCAGGGCCAGAACTCAGACAACCTGACTCCTGTTCCAAGGCTTTTCACACTGTATCAAATGTCTACATACCTTATTGACCCCACAGTTTGATTAGTAAAATGATGTAGAATACTTAGCCCCAATATGTGTGTGGTTATTACACAGTCAAGAAAACAAAGTTCATATTAGTTAGTTAGAATGGGAGAATGTAATATTGGGGATTAGTTACAAGAGGATTAGAAGAGCTGAAAAGCTAAGCAGGGAATAGCCAACCCCAAACGCACGCCCAGATCAGCCCAGCATGAAGTCAGTGTTGACTTTTGGGTCACAGTTGACCATTGGGAACTGGAACAAGTGGTGGCCGCTTAGCAGTGAATGGAAACCATGGGGGAGGTCTAGCCACGGGGAAGATGCTGACCAGAGCAGAATATCTGAGCTTCTCCTCTCTCCAACACCTTCTCACTCTGTTGGCGGTACCTTCATTGCTTAAACTCAGCCAGAGTCTGTTTGACAGCAGAGCCTGGGAAATGTGGTCTGTAAGGTTTTGCCCCCTGCAACACAGAGCAGTGAAGAGGGGGTGGGCTGGGCTGGAGGGGGCAGTTCTCACCACAAACAGGAAAACCGAGGCAGATTTTTTCCCAAAGGTGACCACGACAATATCTCTTGTCCCACATGCTCTTTTGCAATGTGACCCAGCCACTGCCTCACAGGGTGGAGCCTGGTCCCTGGCCCTTGCATGTGGGCAGCTTTATGACTGCTTCCACCAACCGAGTTTGGAGGAAGTGACTTGAGGGGACTTCTGAGGCTAGGTCAGAAAGGCCACACAGCTTCCACTTTGTTCTCTTGGTGTGCTCGCTGTCTGCACTCCCAGCTGCCATGCTGTGGGAGGCCACGCAGGGAGACCCTGTGTAGGTGCTGGAGTCGACAGTCCGAGCTGAGCCCAGTGCCAGCCCTGTCAACTAAGAAGTTCCAGATGGTTCCAGCGCTCAGCCTCGGAGTCACCTCCCAGCTGTGTGAGAATTCCCACCTCGGCACGGAAAGTCGTGGAGCTGAGACAAGCACCCTGCTCTACCCTATCCAAAATCCTAACCCTCAGAACTGTGAGCATAATAAAACGGCTCTTATTTTATGCCACTGAGTTTTAGAGTGGTTTGTTATGTAGCCGTATATAACGGGAACGCAAGTGACCAAGATGTTTATTTAGTGCATAATTATATGTATATACTGTCTAGTATGTTGAGTCCATTATAAAGCACACAGAAAAGTAGAAATTAAAAATGGGCGAGATAAAATTAAATGTAAATAGAAGTCTAACATTTTCCTCCCATACCTCGTGGATGATCTTGCCCAGTTCCTGGGGTGTTGGAGACCACTCCTTACTCTACACATCATATACATGGCGAGAAGAGGATGGACTGCGGTATTTCTGGTCTTCTCAATAGCCAGTGGCTAGCTACTTCAGCGGTCTCTGAGGAAGAGAGATTTGGGGGGCAGTGACAGAGAGGGGCAGGACATATTGGGAGGCGCCCAGGGAGAAAGTACAGTCAGGGGAGAGACAGGTAAACGCAGGTGAAGGGCAGATTCTGTGAGATGCAAAACAGGGCTTCGGTCAGGGTGAGGATTTGTCCTGGAGCAGTGTCAGGCTTTGGGGGTATTTAGTTTCATTTCTGTGATGCCATTCACGAGGACCATCCCCATGCCCTGGCGTGGATTCCTGTGGACACTGCGTAATGGTTAGTGGACAGGGATGCTGCGTGACGGTTTCATTCATGCAACGGGGACTATTACTGAGAGTGACTCTGGACCTGAGCGTCTTAGAGATCTGAACATTTTTAGGAAGAGATCAGGTCGAGTCTTTTTTTCTAACGTCTCTTACTCTCTCTGAGGGACTTCTAGTGTATTTCGTATGTGCACATGATACGCACACAGACACATACAGGTCCTTATGTACCTTTTAATTCTTACATCATTGTATGCGTGTAGAACTTTTCCTTTGTTTTCTCCCTCCCCCTCCCCTCAAAACCCCCCAAACTCAACAGAGGCCTTTGGGGTGTTTCTTTCTTATTGCTGTGTGGTCACAGATCTACTGTTAACATCAAGCACACTTACATAGAACATCTGTACAAACAAACATATCTAATCTATTGAGCATATTGAGGGGAGTTCATTTGATAAATGGATTTCTCCCCGCTTTTCTTTTCTGACTTATTCCTAATAAAATCATTTATCCCCTTCTTATCATGAATTGCCTTACAGCACAGGTGGCAAACACAAGGCCCATGGGTTGAATCCGGCCCTCCACCTCGTTTTATCTGGCCTGGCACCTTGTTTCTACCTGGCCGCAGTGCCGAGCTCTCGCTTAACTGTTAAGGAGTAGTTACATTTATACAGTCCTAAGACTACATTCGGTCCTTTGAAGGCAACTGCGAGGCTGATGTGGCCCCCGGTGAAAATGAGTTTGACACCCCTGCCTTACAGGAACCCTGCAAGTCAAGCAGCTGTATTGTGTGATGGTCAGCTACTGCTGGGGGTGTGATTTCACAGATAAATTGGACTCTGTCCCTGCCCTTGGGGAGCTCACACTTTAGAGGGAGAGACAGACAGATGAGTGAGTAATGACATTCTGTGCGGTGAGTGCTGTGATGGTAGCTATAGTATGCTTGGGAATGTGGGGTAGACACTTGGTTTCCGTGAAGTCTTCCTAGAGTTTTGACAAATGGGGCCAATTAGACAGCTCTCCCAACCAAATTGCATGTGCTTGGCTTTTGGATGTAGCGAGCTTTCTGCAAACATACTGGATTATTTGACTTGAATATCCTGTTAATGAGACAAGCTAATTTGCCCAAGGGGACCTCTTCACCCCTTACATTCAGGCTAAATGCTTTTCACATTGGGTTTTCTTGTTCCAGCTGCAGGGTTCCCATCTTCCCTGGAATGAATTCTCTCTAGCAGGCAGAGAGACTGGGGCTCACTCTGGTTTTCCAGTATATCTCGTTCACTTCTGGTCCTGGTCAATCTGCACACAGGAGGTCCCCCATACTGTGTTCTGGGTTGCCAGGTTTAGTCAATTAAAACAGAGTACTCAGTTAAATGTGAATTTCTGATAAACAGTAAGTTTTTAGTGTAAGTAGATTGCAAGCAGTACTGTATGTGCTGTGTATCTTGAAGTTCAAGTTCACCTGGGTGTCCTGTGTTTTGTCTGGAAAGCCATATCACTGCTCTCCGTTGGCTCACTCTTCTTGGGGTGTTCACAAGGGAGTGGGAAGTGTTTGCAACTTTTACCTCTGGAAGCACTATTTCCAGAGTGGAGATTTTGACCTTCACTTTCCTCCTTCCCAGTCGAGCTTAGGTTTTTTTTCTTTGTTGCATATGGCTAGGCCTGACAATCAGAGCAACAGTACTGAGCCTATTTCTGATGTGGACTCTGGTGATATTAAAAATCTGGCCTTTGGTTGAACTGCCGCCACCAACGTGATATTGTACGTAACACTTACTTTGCTCCCCGCACTTGAAGTGGAAACCCTTTATAAGGGGCTGTGCCTGAAGTGTGAGTCAGAGGCAGGCATGTAGGTCGGCTCAGGAAACAAAGGGCATTCGCTGTCATGCAGGGATCTGAGGCGCCAGTCTGACAGATCAGAAATCCGTCTTGTGTATTTCTTCATTGTTGACCGTGCCCTGGTGAATTAGATCCCTGGGCAAGCACCTTCTAGATAGGCGAGGTGTCAAATGTAAGTAGCATCGATAACATCTTACTGAGCACTCTGTGCCCGCCAGACACTGTGCTGAATGCTTTCCATACATGTTCTCACTTACTCCTCACAATGGTTTGATGAGGTAAGTACTCGTATCCCCCTCCAAATGAAGAAGCAGGCTTAAAGAGGTTAATTTGCTGAAGGTTGTCTAGCCAGTAGGTGGCCAAACTGGGATTTGAGCCCAGGTCAGTCTGATTACAAAGCTCCCACTTCCAAACACAATGCCAAAGTGCGCAGGGATGGACTTGGGCTGGTGGGGGGTGGGGGTGTCTCAGTAAACACTTGTGATTTGATTTGTCTACTCTGTTTTAATGATTTCTAACAAGGAAGGATCCTTTACAACCTTTCAATAACTTGTTCTAGTGTGTCATGTCCCATTTGGACACGCTACTCTTCTATATAGTAATATATTGTTTTTCTTCTGCAGTATAAAACCATTCTTCACGTCCAGTGGAAAGAGCAGACTGATTCCCCCGGCCGGGTGTCCCAGTTGGTTAGAGTGTCATCCCCCTACGCCAAGGTTGTGGGCACAATCCCTGGTCAGGGCACATGCAAGAATCAGCCAGTGAGTGCTTAGATAAGTAAAACGACAAATCAATGTCTCTCCCTCTCTCTTTCTCTTTCACTCTCTCCCTTCATCTCTCTCTCTCTCAAATCCATAAATAAAAAGTAAAAAAAAAAGAGCAAACTGATCATCATTTAGATAAAGTGGCAACTTTTTTCCCCTCCAGCTGCCTTTCTCAGTCTTTCGTCTTAGGTTCTGTAGTCAGCATCATGATCAAAGGTAATTTAAGGGTCTAATGTTTAGTACTCTTTGTGTTCTCTTTTGAATTCCTCCTCAATTACAGGCTGTGAGTTCGTGATAAATATGGATTTGATCGGTCTGGGTTTTGCAGGCTTCTGTACTGCAAGCATAGCATAGCCAGGTACATAGCAAAGGGTGAGTATTGTTTTTGCCGACTTCCTTCAAGGTGAACCTGTCTTTTGTATGTCTTGATGCCCATCAATGTGCACTATATTGCACATAACTTCCTCTTGATATTTCGGTTTAGGATCTTACTCAATTATACCATGAGTGGAAAGGTTTGTTAATAATGCTGTGGCCATCAGAGGATGCCTCTCTCTGGTCTATACAGGGGCCGATGACAGTGTAGAAGATGTCATATGTGCTGTGATCATAAGACCACAGAGCTCCTCACAGCAGAAGCACCCACGTCAGCGGCTTTGAGCTGATTGCAGAATGCCCCTGCTGTTGTCACACTCTCAGTGCTTTACAGACTTTAGGAAGCCTTGTTGTCCCTCTGGGTAAGTGTTCAGGTTGAGAGCCTTGGAAACCTATTTCAGGTTTGGGGAAAAAAAGGCAGGAAAGGGCGAAGAAAGGTTTCTGCCATTGACCCCAGAGGGTCTGGAGGTTGTGGGAGAGCCTTGGAGTTGGGGAAGTTGGGATCGCTCTTTTTGAGGTTTCTCCATATCGTCCAGGAGCTTCTGAGCTGCCTCTGATAGCTGGGGTTTGCTTGCTTTCCAGGCTGACATGCAGACCAGCATCTGATTTCTCTCCAAGAGCCTTGGGTTCTTTAGACGGTGGACTCAGCCCTGACTTGGAACTCAGAGTACTTTGGGGTTGAAGCAAGGATCCCCCAGTGTCCAGCAGCCGCACAGGTGTATCTGCCATTCCCCGCTGCACGGACTAATGCCCTACTCCTCTGGAAACCTGAGTTACAGGGAAAGAATTGCAGTGGGACCACAGAGAGCCTTCTAAAGCCTGATTTAGCCAAACCCTCCTTTCCCAAACACTTCATCCGTCAAAGAAAAAGTAGTCTGGTGAGTGTGATGGTCCTTGAATTTTCTGGATACCTGCCTATCAGTTTAGAGGGGCCGAAAATGCCCGTGACTCCAAATGTTCCATCTGTCCACAAAATTCCCATTAGTCACTGATTGCCTCTCTTAAATTCGGGATGCCCGCCTGGGAACCACACCTCCTCGTCTTTACTGTGTGAAGACACAACACTGTTGGTGTGCTGATGGGCCTGAGGTCCCCTACACTTGGAGGAACTTAAAATTTTGTATCTAGAGGTACGGATGCTCCTTGCAGAATCCAGGTCTTTTAAGTCTCAGCCCCTCTTTCTTTCAGAAACATGGCTTTTGAATAACAGTCTTTGTTATGTCACCAGGGTTGGCTGTGCCACCACCAGCTGTGTTACAGTCGTTGGCCTCAGAGCAGAACCGGATGAGACTGGTCAAAATGAATTTGAGAGGATTTGTATGTGTATAAATCTGAGACCCAAATCCGCAGGACTGTGCTTTGTCTGTGAACAAAGAACAGGACTCCTTTGCTATTTGCAGCGCTGTCTCAGCAAGGCACGCGTTCTGGCGTCTTTCCTCCGCCCAGAGGGCTGATGAAGATTTGTTGTTCTTTCGTCACAGCACAGTTTCGAGTTCGGCACTTGGACACGTGGGGCAGGGGTGGGTGGACCCTTATGAAAAGAAAGCATTTTCCCAAAGGGTCCCCCCAGCAGAGACTTTCGGGGTAGGCTTTGCTGTGAGGCAACGTGGCTATATTTGCCCCAGAACCTTCTTTTTTGTCTCCACTCAACAATGGTTTGGTGTTTTGTTTTATATTTATGCATGTGCCGGCTTGGGGTATCATCTTCTCCTCCCCTGATAACACTTTTGTTTTTTTACATTTAGCTGATAGTCAGCTTTTGAATGAATAAATGCCATGCTTTGGGGGTCTAGGTGGGACTGTGGCAACTTTTGCCATAGTTTTCCCACAGAGATGTGCTTAGAGAGTGAAAGGACAAGTTCAATTTAAAATGCGATGCTTTCTTGGTTCTGGGACTGGCCAGTGAGCCCAGAGGGTGATAGATGACATGAGTTTAATAGTGTGGAAGCGATTTGGAGAAGAATTCATGCTTCATCCTCAGCCTTGTGCTGTATGTCAGTGATGGTTGCCATGGTGACATTTTGGGTGTCATCAGCAGCAGATTTGGGCTGCAGCTGGGAAGAGAGCCACAGCCACAGGTGGGGTTCTATAGGATCAAAGGCCATTCTCCATGCTGGGGTTTTAAGTTGAGAAGGACAGATGGAATGAATTATTAAAACTGTATAATGCAGGAGGGAGGATATTCAAGGAGACGTTGAAATATTATGTTTCAGGACATGGGGCATCATTGCTCTTGGGTGTGTGGGGAAAATGTGTGTGGGGCTGTGGCTGTTCTAGCTCCCGTCATCGACCGCCATCCACGGTGTGGGGACATGTGACGTTGAGCTGTGTCACAACTGCCTTGGCAAAGGCTGGTTCAGGCTTTGCTGCTTGCTGGGCCAAGCTGTTGACTGTCCCCCGCTGGCAGATAAGAAGGAGAAGAAAGCAACGTGTAGCCTAGATTTGTGTAATCCCAGGGTAATTCACCTGGCCAGCCGCAGCCTTCTCCCGCTCTGTGGGGATGTAGACACTGAGGGGATACTTCCATTAACATATACTCCATGATTTGTTAGCTACACTGACCGGACCATAGGCAGCAGGTCTGCAGTGACGCAGAAGTTCTCAAACAGTGGCCCTCAAACTGGAGAACAGATCTTTCACGAGTGTATGAAGCCTTTCCAAGGAGTACGAAGGCATGGACCCCTTTAAAGCACTTGGTTTCCAGATCTTCAGTTTCCTGCAATTGATCTGCTTGCGGAAAGCCACTCCCCTTTCAGTGTTGCCCTTTTTCTCACTTTGCAAAAGAAAGGCATGTCTCTCATTTTTCAGGATTTGACTATTTCCATTGCCCCAGGGTGGAAAAACTTATAGGGGTCCACATAAAGTGATCATTAGGAACATCGAAACTAGGGGAACCTTCCTTTATTTAAGACACCGTAAACTACCCCTGTATCCAGATCATTAAGAGATATACTTCTAGTAAGATTTCTACATTTATTGTTTAAATTATAAACAACACACAATACAAAATCTAATAAGATTTACCATTTATGTTTAATACTCACCTGTCAAAAATGTAAAGTATTTGTTACTGTCACCAAAGATTTACAAATAACTGTAATACTATCTCAGTCTGGAAAGAAACAGTTAGATCTTTAGAACCCACGGTTGCAGGCAATATGCCACTACTCGTAAATTTAGTCCGTACACACACTTTGCTTGCAGAGAGGCGTGGCAGTGGTCATTAGTTTCCAGCATCACATGTATTAGATTACCACAGAGTCTTGTGGGAAAAATGAGAGAGAAATGCAATCTCAGGGAAAAAGGGAAGGATATAAAATTTATGGTATTTATAGAAGAGCTTAATCTTATATTTAAAAAGTGGGTGCTGGTAGATATCAGGCTACTGTGGTAGTTATAGTTCACTGAATACATTTGAAAGAGTGATGTTACAGTTTATTTTAAAATGTTAATATTTACTATAAACTAAAAACTGTATCCTTTGCAACTGCTTAAATCATGGTGGAAAAAATTTAAATGTTAGTTTAAAAATAGGCACAGGACTATATTATTTTAAAGAATCCTCATAGTGAGTAACTGAACAAAAAAATTTAAGGATGCTATTCACACAAACCCCTTCCCCCCAGTTTTTATGTATTTATGTAAACTTCAAAACCTCACTTTTCTGGTTTTGTCCTCTGACCCACCGATATTATTACTCAGTATATCCATGGAGTGGTCTGCATCGTTCTCTGGAATGTTCCGCAGAGCTAGTTGCTTCCAGTCCCAAATTAGCCTTGTTCATCCACCTCCCTGGGTTTCTGCGTTGTTGTAACACGGGCGGTGGTTTGGTGTCGGCACACTCATTCCACAGAGTTAAGTCTAGTGATGGACAGTTTACTTTCCAGGACAAATGCCACATGCTATACTTCTAAGATCAAAGTCAGCTGTTTATGTCACCCAATCTCATAGACTTCCATTGGAGTTGGACTGACTTGTTCAGCCGTTGCCCTTGTGCTGTGGATTCTGTTCCTTTGACAGAATGCGCGAGAGGACTGTTGTATCACTCACAGGAGTCTCCAACAGCCCACGTGACTGTAGCCCCGCCACACCTGTAGGTACTGGTGCTGTCTGCTGTGTCCTAGGGAAAGGGAACTTTGGAGAAGAAAGCGAAGGTGGTGTCTAGAAACTATGCTGTCACAGGACTCGTAGGAACGTGGCGCTGTACTGACAGTGAAGACAAAGGTTCGGGCGTCAGCAACTGCTGTTAGTCCCTAAAGAAGCTTTCTCCAGAATCACACGAGCAGAGCCAGACTTACGCAGTAACACCCAGGAATGCAACAAGAATCTGTGGTGATACGGAAAACACCGCCCTCAGACAGGATGCGAAGGTTAGTTAAAAATTGTAACACCTCACAGAAATGCTTACCCTGCCCCTTCTCACTCTTATGTAACAGCGACATCTTCAGTGGATTAAGCACCTGGAAGAGGAAGAGTAGCAGGTACTTAGTTGCATTTTATTTGGTGGGCCGGTTTTATTTATTTATTTGTTTGTTTGTTTATTTATTTATGGTCTGCCCCCATGTGTTTTAGACCTTAGACCTTTAAGTCGGAGTTTATTACTAATGTGTCGATTTAGGAAGTTACATTGAATATCTCTGTTCTTGACAAGCACGTAATACCAGAAATGTACTTTATTTTCCTAACCATAGCCATCTGATAAGGGAAGCAATGTATGATAGCCAATTTTATGGTTTGCGAGAACCATGCAAATTAATTTGGTCCAGATCTTGGGGACATTAAAGCTGTGAGCAGGTAAGAAGACGTGTATCCGAGCTGATGCTTCTTCTCCTTGCAGCTGGGACTCTGTACGTTTCTTTTGTATTCTAGACTACCCTATCCTTTTCTAAGGCACACAGTAATGGCATGAAAAATACTTGACTACTTAGGTGAAAGACTTAACATTTATCTCTTAGAACTAAAATAAAGATGTTTCTTCTCTGGACTCAAGTCGTATCTGGGTTCATGTCATTGCTCCGAACCGTGTGACCTCGTGCAAGTTACTTCATTTTCCCGATAACCCCCGTTTATCCTTTGTCACACGAAGAGCACAACGTCTGCCCTTGCAGTGGAGAGGACCAGGGAAAATGAGTGTGAGATGCAGAGTAGGTGCCGAGAGATGATTACCATCTTCCTGAAAGGCATCTCGATAGTGTTCCTGTACACGGGGCCGTGCTAGAAACTGGCACGCAGGGGTGGACGGGAGACCACCCCGCTCTGCTGCGGTCGGGAAGCTGTAACAGAGCAGACGCTCCACTTGTAGCAGCACATGGTAGTCATTTGGTTATTTGGGCTGTGAAATGTTGTGTTGTGTGACTGAGTTAGTGGCCGTGGAATTGTCACCACTCCTCCTCCGTGTGGTTGGAGGAGGGTTTTAGAGATCATCCAAGGCGCTCGTGGGAAAGGCGTGTGTGGCAGTCAGAGCATGACGTTTGGCTTTGAGGAACGCTATCAGAGGACCTCGCTGGGAGTGGAGTAAATTAAATAAAGTGGGTAGTGAATAGGCCCGCCCGTATAAAATTGAGGTTGTCCGTTCTAGATTTGTTTTCCAAATGAAAAATTTTACACAATGGAATTCTATGCAGCAGAAAGAGAGAAGGAGCTCCTACCCTATGCAACAGCATGGATGGAACTGGAGAGCATTATGCTGAGTGAAATAAGCCAGGCGGTAAAGGACAAATGCCATATGATCTCACCTTTAACAGGAACCTAAGCAACAAAACAAACAAGCAAAATATAACCAAAGACATTGAAACAGAAAATAGGCTGACAGTAACCAGAAGGGAGAGGGGAGGGAATTTCAGGGGAAAAGGGGAAGGGCTCACCGAAACAAATATAAAGGACACATGGACAAAAACTAAGGGGGGTGGAAATGGGAGGGAGGTGGGAGCACTGGGGGGGTAGATTGGGATGGGAGTAAAAGACAGAAAACTGTACTTGAACAACAATTAAAATAAAATTAAAAAAAATTAAAAAGTAGGCAAATCTGGATATATTGATAAAGGAATTGATGTTCATTCATTTATGCACTAATTCAACAAATATTTATTGTCCGCTATGTGCCCTGAGCTTTTTATAGTCCTAGCAGCGTGAACAACAACTACAGAGGCCCCGGAGCAGAAATATGCGTTTGTGTTTAAGAAAAAGCAAGGTGGCTGTGCTGAGAGGGCTGCGAACGGGGCAGAAACAGGGAGGGCGGGTCACAGAAGGTGTTGAGGGTCAGTTCTACGTAGGAGTTTGTGGACCATGGCAAGACCTTGGCATTTTATTGTAAATTCAGTGGGGAACGGGTGGAGAATTTTGAACAGGCATAACGTGATCTGACTTAATGATCCTTTATGTAATAAGCAAATTTTCATCCTGAAAGTGCCACCTTATAAATGACCATTTGCTTTGCATAGCGAGCCTGATTGGTTGGCTCCACTTCAGATGTGGGAAGTAATGGTGTCCAGCAGTACTGGCCTGGCCTGGAAGCTCTGACAGACTCGCACTTGAATCCTGACTCTACCCTTTAAGGGTTTTGTAACTTTGGGAGAAATGTTTACATTTGGTACACTTCCTTTTTCTCCTTCTTAACATGGTGGAGTGGTGCTAAGATCTGCCTACAGGACCGTTTTGAGGATTAAATGGAGCAATGCCACTGACGTACTGTCACGTGGCCAGGTCCTTGCACACGGAGTGGTGCTTGGTGCCTGGTGGCCGTGGCTTTTCTTGTCAGAAAGGGGAAACAGCAGCTGTAAGACTACAAGTCAGTCCCCCTTGTCCCTGCTCTGCCACTACCCCGTACCACCTGCCGCTGAGGAGATGCTTTTCCCCCTGGCCGGTGATCAGGAGGTCTCCGAGGGGGGCCGAGGGATTGGGGACCTGATCAAAGTGCAAGTGAGGCACGGTGACTCCCACGGTGGCCCTCAGGATCCTCTGTGATTTTTCCTCACGGGGACACACGATAATGAGATTGTGCTCTGTCCCCGAGTCTCGTGCTGTGTGCGCAGCAGGCCCCGGGTAAATATTTGTTGAGGATGAGAATCCCTGAAAGTGATTATCCTCTCAATTGAAAGCTACTGTATTGTAAGTTCCCATTAATTTGGATTCCTTGGATTTATATAAATTTGGACCTGATCTTTATCCTTTGTACAAAATGAGGAGTTGGAAGTGACTTACTGTGGGACTTTATAAAAAGTAAAATATGATCTAATTTAGGCATATCAGGACACTGTTAATTAATTTGCCTCATTTTATTTTACTTGTTATTCAAATGTATCTTCATTTAAAATGTTATTTGTATGGCCATTAAAAGTCATAAAATAATTATTTCCAAAAGATTTGAGTTTCCATTAATTTTGATAAGATATTCTAGCCCTTAAAAACTGCAATTGAATTAGATTTAATTACATTATTCGGTTGTACAAGTTAAATTCCAAAATAGTAAGTGCTTGATCATATAGCTGAAGCGTCAACAGGGTGGGGGGTGGGGGGCGGATGGGAAGAAGAGTTTATCTCGGGCCCAGGTGAACAATTTCAGGACAACAAACAGGGAAAGGGGTTGATGCTCAAACGCTGGATCCATAGGACTTTCTGAAGTTCCGGGTTGTCCTCCCTACCCCTTATCCTATCTGTTGTTCCAGGAGACAGTTCTGGTCCCTCCGTGCAGTCACCTGTGATCCACTAATGATGTCTACAGGAGAGAGGCTAGTATGGGGAAGATGGTCAAAGGCAGCCCCTTTCCCAAGTTTTCTGAAAGAGTGGATTAAAGATTGACTGCCCGGGGGCACAGAAACTGGAACCAGCTGTGACTCACACATCTGCACCGTCTTTGACCTTTTGCCCAGGAGAGGGCAGTAACATGCTAACATTCGAGCTTTTCCAATTGTCCTTAATAGACACTGCAGGAACCAGCATAGAATTAGTCACAGTTATGCCTCACTTTCACTTTCACCTGATCAACGTTCAATCTCCTGTTTAGTGGTTTGACCTTTGGCTTCCACGGTCTGCACACACGTAGATCTGGAGGTGACATGCGTTCACAGGATACTGACGGACTAGAAATCTGTGGTGTTGCTCTGCTGCATCTGATGCTGTGAGTGCTGCCTGCCTTGGTGACCACTTCCCAGCTCTGTCTCAGCCGTTGAAGTGACATGCTCTCCCTGATTTTTCCAGACTAGCAAATCATGTTTGCATCCTCTAACCTACTATAGAGCCTTATATCTTATACTTTGAAACAAGTTCATACGCAGTATCCCGCCTTATACAGGGTTTGGAGTGAGAGCAGCATATGGCTTTTCCCTTGTCCCTTTGTCCATGTTCACAGCACAAAGAACTGGTGGCCTGCAGCAGCCTTATCATGCATATGACAAGGGTTATTGGGCTTTTCTTTGGGAGAACTTTTTGACCACAAGTGGGAAGTTGTGTGTTAGACGTAGGCATTTTTAGGTTTTGACCAGGCTTAATATGGGGACATAATGCAGTTTTAAAGTACTAAAAATAGGAGGGGACATTGGACTATAAGATAATCCTCAATATCTAGCAAGACTGTGCTGATCATTCTGGTAACTGGTTTAGCTTAATCCAAGAGTCACAGAATCAAGAATAAATGTCTCTTTTCTACTTACCCACCTTCTAACTCACCTATTTGTGGTATTTGTGGGGGTTCCTGGGCCAGTGGTACCCACAGAGGGACACCAGAATAAATACAATGGTTCATGAAATAAAACATGAGAAATGAAGGGAAACTGAGACAGAGTGGGTAGGCAGGAGGAGTGGTGGGAGGTGAGGTTGTGCACCAGGTGGTGAATGATTGGCAGAGAGAGGCTCAGTGTGAACTGGAACCTCGCAGGCTGTGTGAACTGGCCTAGTCTCAGACACCGTGTTGGAAGGTGTGGGGAGAATATGGATGTTTGTGAGGTGGGTGTGTATATGGGTGTGCAGCCTTCACTTGTCATGGAGTAACTTACTCAGCGAAGTGTTTCTTGGATATTATGAAACGTGAAATTCATTTCCCCTCCCTTTGTTCCACCAAGCCTGGTCATAGCCATTCTTTCCCATTGTTGAGTGTTCAATGATTTCCAGCCATAGGGCTTCCCTGGTTTCTCCTGGGAGCTTGCTTCACACCCTGCTGAGTTTCAAATATTTTTGATACCCAGCCTGCACTTCCCTTTGCTCAGTTTCACCCCATTATCTCCTATTTATACCCCTTGTACCACCCTCATAAATCAATTTCTTCTCTCATTTCATCATTTTGGTAGTTTGGAGCCTTAACTGTGTCTGTGTGGGTGGGATGAAGTGGGTGGATGGGGGTCGGGTTGGGGGTGAATGGGAAGGTGAGGGGGGAGAAACACCAGGGAAAAATGCCTCCCAGCTGTGTGATGAGCCCTGCCCTTCCGTGACTCCTGAAGCAGTGCAGGATGAATCCATCACAGTGGGTCTCTGTGACTGCCACCCCCCAGCAGGTGCAGTGGGCACTCGTGGCTTGGGGAGCAGGGGGTGAACAGAGCGGAATAGCTCCGGACCGCAGGCCCGATTGCAAATGTTTTAAGTCTTGGTTTCATTTGTAATGGTGACACTGTAAATATCTGAGGGGACTGGTGAAAATTAGCCCTGCAGTCTGTGGATTTCAGGCTCTTCCTCCATGGATCTGTAGACTTTCAATGAACATTCTTCTGGAATAAGCCTGCATCCCTGGCTTTTCAGATCACGGGCTACTTGCTACCTCAGGCCTATTGCTAACATGAAGGCACCCTCAACCCTTTCTCATTTTGTATTGTGTGCACCCCATATGTGGTGGGAATGTTTCTTGGATTGAGAGCACATTTTGGAAGTGGAAGAGGGTACAGGGGTGACAAATAGTAGTGGAAAAAATACAATAAAAAGTGAACTGTTGAAAAATAGAGCACATTTCGTGTTTTTGAACTGCTCTGTAACCACAAGGGTTTTTCATAGAAACTAGGTTTTAGGCCACGAAGCTCTACTATAGATTGATAAAGTTATCAGCAGTGATAATAATAATATTAGGTGGTAACTCAAAGACTGCGTGTTCAGAGTACGGACAGGATGTATGGAGCAGTCCAACTGTTTGGGGGTGGGCTGGGTTTTTATTTTATTCTAACCCTCTACTTCTGACTTCTCCCTCTGCTAGATGGATGCGAGTTGGCCAAGTTTGATGGTGATGGCAAAAAAGAGGAGAGAAACATTTCGTTACCTATATTTAAATCAACTTTGTTGAAGTAAAATTTACATAAAATAGAATTCACACGTTTTCAGTGTACAGGGTGATGACTTCTGACAAATACGTGCAACCATGTGGCCACTCTGGTCAAGAAACAGGACGTTTCCATCTCCTCGGGAGGTTCCTCCCAGCTCTCCCGCCCCACTGCAGGCAGCCGTGCATCTGATTTGTAATCCCTGCAGATTAGTTGTTCCTGTTCTAGAATCGCATATAAATGGAACCAGACTTTATGTAATCTTTAAATCTTTTTTTTCCTCAGCAAAGTATCTGTGAGATTTATCTGTGTTGTTGCACATGTTGGTGGTTCCTTTTCACTGAGTAGTATTGTATGTATGAATATACCATGATTTACCTATTCACCTGTTTATGAACATACAGATTATTTATAGTTTTTGGTTATGATGACTAAATCTGTAAAAACACTCATGTCCCTATCTTCTTATGGACATATGTCTAAGAGTAGAAATGCCAGTCATATAGTGGCATGGTATAGGTTTTTTTGCTTTTCCTATCAACCTTAATATGCCTTTATATTTAAAATGCATTCTGTATAAACAATGTAATATTGGGTTTTGCTTTTTTATCTAGCATGACAGTGTCTACTCCTTGATTGGAGCATTAGTATATTTATATTTAACATAATTATTGATGTTGAGTTTATGTCTATCATCAAGCAATTTAGGTTTTATTGGTCTCATCAGCTTTTCTTAGTTTCTCTGTTGCTTCTCTCAAATCTTCTTTAAGGTCAATAAAATATTATTTAGTGCTTTCCATTTTATTTCCTCTGTTGACCTTTAATGTATGCCTCTGCTTATTGTATCTCTTAGTGGGTACTATAGGGCTCCCATTATGTATTCTTAACTGTGGCAGTCTTCCTAGAGTCAAATGTCTCTCATCACACTTCGCAGATGACATTGCATGCCTGTCACTTCCCAATTCCCACCTGCTGCTTTCTTCCATGAACCCTAAAGCACTCTCAGGTAAGTCCCTCATATGCTCCCCACTTCACAACGTAATGACCTCACAGCAACAAAGCTTCATTTAACTGCCCACTTTGTGCACTGTAAGATTATTGTCCTATTTTTTACTTCTACATATGCTATAAACCTTGCCTTACACTGTGGTTATTATTTCTTTAATAAATAGTGCTATTTAGATAAATTAGGAGAATGGCAACGTAGACTCTTATATTTACTCATTTATTTTCCATTTCTTGTCCTCTTCTTCCTGCAGAACTGAGTTTTTTTCATCTGGTATTATTTTCCTTCAGCCTGAAGAGCATTCTTCCATTCAGCTTTTATTTATCTGAAAATGTCTTTATTTTACCTTTATTCTTGAAGTGTATTTTTTGGTAAAATAATTCTGGGTTGACCATTTTCCCCTCTTCCTTTTAGTACTTTATAGCTATCATTCCGTTGTCTTCTGGCCAGCAGTCCTTTCTTTTCTTTAGCTTGCTCTTCAGAAGTTTGATTATGGCGTATCTGTACACGATTGCCATTATAGCAATCCTGCTTTGAGTTTGTCGAGCTTCTGGAACTACAGGGCAGTGTTTTTCATTGTATAGTCATGCGCCACCTAACAATGGGGATACCTTCTGAGCATTGTGTCATTAGGCTGTTTTGTCATTGTGTGAACACTGTAAGAGTGCACTTACACACACCTAGATGGTCTAGCCTATTACACACCTAAGATATATGGTATAATGTATTGTTCCTAGGCTACAACCCATGCTACTGAATAAAACTACACAAGATAAAATCGAGCACAAGGGAAACTGATGCAATCAAGACACACGGTAAACACTTGATATATGAGGCTGCTGCCAGCCTAACACAGCATATTGTTTTACAGCAAACCTTTTCTATCAGTAAAAAGAATATACTCTAAAATAACTAAAAGTATAGTGTAGTAAATACATAAAACAGTAGCATAGTCATTTATCATTATCAAGCATTGTGTACTGTATGTGATTGTATGGGCTCTACTTTCATGTGATTGGCAGAACAGTAAGTTTGTTTCCACCAGCATCACTACAGACACGTGAGTGACGTGGGGCGCTTTGATATAACTATGGCCACAATGTCACCAGGCTATGGGAATTTTTAATCCATTATAATCTTGGTGGGATCACCATTGTGTAATTGGTCCATTGTCAGCTGATATGTTGACTTGTGGCACATGACTATACAGTATTTGGAAGTTTTTTGCTGTTATTTCTTCAGATTTTTTCTGCTTCAAGCTCATTATCTTTTGAGACTCCAATTATATGTATGCTAGAGCATTTGACGTTATGCCAATATCAATATGCGGCTCTTTCATTTTTATTTAATCCCCCCGCCCCACTTTACTTATTTTTGTGCTGTACTTGGACTCTAGATCTCTTCCCCGCATCAGGAAATTGTCTCTAGGCAGAGAGCCAGGGTTAAAAAGGGAAAGAATAACTCAGTGATATTATTAATCTGTTTTCAAGTTCAACAACTCTCTGCCACCTCCTGTTAAGCTCATACAGTGATTTTTTTTTTCCATTCCGTTATTGTACGTTTTAGTTCTGGAACTTTCATTTGCATTTTTTCGGTAATTTCTATTTTTCTACTGAGATACCCTATGTGTGTACTCATTAAGACCATACTTTTCTTTAGTTACTTGAACATATTTTTCTTTATTTTCATTAACACATTGATAATAGCTGCTAATAGTTGCTTTAAAGTTTTTGGATCACAATCTGGATCAAATTCTTCATTTTCTTTGTGTATATAAGTGATTCTTTAATGCTGTGCATTCTGAATAATATGTTGCAGAGACTCTGGTTTACTTTTTTCAAACTCAGTGTCTAAATTCTGTCTCCATGTGGGTCTCGTTGAGGTTTGGATTGGTCTTCATTAGGGTGAGACCAGAGTCAGTGTTATTTCAGGGTGTGGCCCTCATTCCTAAGGAGTGGCATTTGCGGAATGTCCGTTCTGGCTGGGCTGAATTCCCAACACGCTCCAGCACGTCTCCCTTCCACCAGTACTCAACTTCTAGTATGTCTGCTTTACTTTCAGCACTGGAGTCGCTGCTATTTAGGAAGTATTGAGTGTCTTTACACCCTGACGTATTTACACAGCCCTCAGCCATGGACTCATCTCAAATTGAACTTACGGGGTCCCTCTCTGTACATTGGTTTCTGATACTCCACCCTGCAAACCCCAGCCTCTTTGGCTGCCAGGAATATTCACCTCTGTCTCCTCAACCTAGCATGAGCACTGCGACTCTCTGTACTCCAGTCAGGACTGCAATGCCTGGACTGCAACTCTCTGTGCTCTAGTCAGGAAATGGCCTTTATGCAAAGAGCCAGTGTGATCACAGGCTGATCTCATGAGCTTCCCTTTTCAATGGAATTGAAGCCCTGTGCTGCTTTCTGTCCACCTTCTGGAAACAGTCAACACATATATTTTCTCCAGTTTTTTTTTACTTGTTTCCAATTGGAGGGCTGACACCAGATATTTCCTCATCAAAAGACAGAAACCCTCAATTTACTTTTATCTTTAATAATAGCTAGCACGTATTGAATATGTACCTTGTGTAGGTTTTTCTTCTATTTATTTTATATGCATTATCTCTTTAAGTATCTCTATAGTGCCATGAAATAAGTACAATCGTTATGCAGTTTTATAGGTAAGAAAACTAGCATGCAGAGGGTTAACATAGTTGTGGCAAGAAATCCAAGTAGCAAGTGTCAGAGTCTGCATTAAAATCCAGACAATCTGACCTAATACTTCATACTTCTAGACCATACACTCCCTGACTTGACGAAAGCCAATGTGTTGGGAGTATCACTCAATGTCAGTGTCACCACATAGACTATGTTGTCCTCCTCTAAGAATGAGACAAGTACTTCCTAAATATTAGGTATGATGATTCGTATGGGAACCCCACAAGAAGGTGCACCCATGTTGTATGCTGAAGTTGATGTGTAGGCAAGTAGTTTTATGAGTCCTATTTTATTATGACCCTTAGTAACTTTTGCTTATATTCAAGATTTGTATGTTATAGGAGGCTTATAATTTCTTACTAGTCACACACTCTAGTCTTTTGAATATCTGAGGCAGACCCACACTCACCCAGCCATGGCTCTTGAAAAGCCCAAACTTTATCTTGTGTATTCATATGCCTTTTAAAACTATGGACCACCTCTTTCTTTTGTCACCTCTCGTTTCAAGTCCCGAGAGTTCTTGGCTCTCTGCTCTTAGACATCTTGGGTTTTCTTTTAGAGGGCCAATGGGAACAGACATTTCATCTGTTCAGGTGAGGCAAGAGCAGCAGAAATAAGGCATCAAGCTGCTGCTTGTGGTTGGGCTTTTTCTTTTCAGCTGGAGACATATGAGAATACCAGGACAAGAGGAGACAGCATTTTCTGCCTGCTGTTTACAGCTGCCTTGACAGATGACCGGAGCGGGGGTGGGGGGTGGGTTGGGGATGCGTGAGTATATAGGGCTTCGGTTACATCAGAACCGAGAGCCCTGCTTTCCACATAGAGTGCTGGTGAGCATTACTCCCAAGCGTGTGCAGCAGCAAGGGGAAGCCAAGATTTAGGACTCAGCCATGTGTACGGGGGCCTTGGCTCAGCACCAGCGGTACAGCTGTGAATTATGGCCATATGCCCTGCTATGGGTCCCCATCATGTTAAAAACCATTCGGTAGCCTTTGGAGGGTAGGGAGTGTGCACCTGGGGTGGGGGAGAGATGTACTAGCAGAGAAGCAGTGCAGGGTAGCACACAGAGACCTGGGTTCTGATCTGAGTTAAAAATCACTTATAAGCCCTATTGTCTTGGGTAAATGATCATTTTGAGCTTTGGTTTTATTAATTCTAAAATGGGAATTATAGTGCCTGTTGTCTCTGCCTTAGGTAGAGAAGGAGAGAAAAGGAAATGATATATATGAAAACCGTATTATCTAACCTAGCTTGTGAACAATTTTCTGAGAGTAAGATAGTCAATGGCACACAACTTTTTGCAATTCAGTTATTGTGCACCTTCTGATTTTTGAACAAAAAATATAAATGAAACCAGTTGGCTGGGGAGATTAAGGCATCACAGAGGAAGAGTGCGGGTCAGCATGGATTGTCAAGGAGTATTGGGATTTGAGTTACTGAAATAGGCTGCCAATGGGAGGCAATGAATTAGCAGACACTTTGTGAAGTCCCCCTCGTGCTCAGCACTGTGCCGGATGCTGGGGAGAGCACAGCAGAAATAGAAGGCAAAGCTTATACTCTCTTTGGGCACATAGTCTCTTCAAGAGGTAAGACCGGGTGACGATAGCAGGTGTTTCCAGCGAGTCAGTAATTTAACTGTGTTGGCGACTAGGCGGTACTGAGGGGTAAAGGGAAGTTTCAAGGAGCAGGTTAATACCCACTGCTACCTTTACCAGCCCTGTTCGCCTTCAGGCAGGCTGAACTTCATTCCGTCCCTCGGGACTTCTCTTCCATTTTTTTTTTTATCGAATAATACCTCTAAAATAGGGACCTTTGTTAAAACAAAACAAAGTGAAAAATAAACAAAGAAAACCTTTGCAGAGATTCATGACCGGGGATTTCCATTTCCTTCTCGGTTCAAACCATGCCTTCCCTGGAAATGCCCGTCTCAGCGTCCAGGCCTCTCTGGGTCGACCCTCTGCCTGCCCTTCTGAGCCCGTGCTCCGTCCTTGCACTTCTGGTTGTCTGCTTGCACCAGCTCCCTCTCTACCGCTGCTTCTGAACACGCCTAAGTCTTCTTCTGAAAACCTCCCGGAAACCTGACCTTGTCTTTTGAGCTCTCGCCTTTCTTCTCTACTCTCTCTCACCAACAGGCACCTACTTCGGCTGCATTTATGTCCACAGTATCCACTCGCCCGTTAATCACTTGCGACCTAGCTACAGCTCCCATCAGTTTATTGAGACCGAATTTGCTGTCCTTGTTGTCTTCTTCTCCATGTCTCACTGGCACTGTCTTAGTGCTCACCTTCCTCCACCTCTCCAGCTCTGCATCCTACGAGAATTAAGCAACGGTCAGCTTGGATGTTAGACATCATCTGCTATCACCCTTCTCTTGACACAAGAGGCCTTTATAATGGTACCACGCACAGATGGTCATTCAGCCTCCACTTGAATACTTCCAAGGATGATCACTGCTTGGTGAGGGAATAGTAATTGCTTGAACATTCTTCCTTACATGGAGCCAAACCAGCCTCCTTCCAATTTCTTTGTTCATTGATTCTGGTTCCAGTCTCTCCCTCTACATACAATAAGTTATTCATTCAATTAAATTCAGTTCACTTTTACAAACATTGAGTGCCTGTTGGGTACAATATGCTATGTGCTAGAAGAAGCATATATACTAAGATTCCAAAAAGGGCTTTTTAGGTTTTTCCAAAAAGGAGAAGGACAAACAAGGAAGTAGTTAGTTGAAGGTTTGGATAAGATAATAGAAAGTTACCAGGTCAATGAATTTGGCCCTTGAGTTTATGAGCAAGTTTGATTCCCTTTTTATATGGTAACCATTCATCAAACAGACGTTTATTACTGCCTACTGAGTGGTAGGCATTGTTCTAGGCACTGAGGATACAGTCATGAAGAAAATAAACAAAAGTGCTGCTATGTGGAACTGATATGCTAGCAGAGGGCATAGATATTCATAGTGTGAAAACATGATGTGATTTTAGAAAATGTTGAGTTCCTCAAATTAAATAAAGGTGGATTCAGGGTTGTTTAGGATAATGTAGTCACAGAAGACCTCTTGGAGGAGGTGGTATTTGCAAGATACCTGCCAAATCAAAGAGGATGGCTTGTGAGGGAACCAGCAGGAAGGGCAAATGCCCAAAGGCAGAAACATGCTTGGCACATTTGGGTAGTAGCAAGAAGATCAATGTGATATGAGTGTGATGAACATAATAATATTGAGAGTTGAAATTGGAGAGGCAGATAGAACCAAATCATGTGGAGTCTTCTAGGCTATGGTAAGATGCTTGGATTTTTATTCCATGCGATGGAAAGTCATTGGAGGACATGCTCTAATTATATTTTAATCTAGCTACAGTGTGAACAGTCTGTAAGGGGCAGGAGATGTTTAGGTGGCTGTTCCATAGTCTAGGTGAGAACTGATGGGGATTAATATAGTAGATGTGGAGATGGTGGGCAGTGTTGGATTCTAAATATAGATTCATTACAGAACTGACTTAACTTGCAGATGGATTGCATATGGAGAGGGGGTGAGGGAGAGAGAGGAGTTGTAGATGACTGTGCAGTTGGGGAAGGAAATGTGGTGCTATTAACTGAGATATGGAAGACAGAAGGAGTAGTAAATCTGGTGCAGAAAAAATGCACTATTTTTTGTCTGAATTATTTTGAGCTATTTCTGACTTAGGAATGTATATGAGTCTTAAAGTTGGAAGAGGTCAGCATTAGAAATATAAATTTCAGAGCCATCAGCATAGACAGATGGTATTTAAAGCCATGAATTTAGATGGGATCACTTAGGAGTGAGCCCAGGCAGCAGGGGGAGAAAAATGCCAGGTAGTGAATCCTGGTCCCTTACACTTGTGGAAGTTATGGAAAGGACAAGTGGCAGAAAGGAGAGAGCAAAGACTGACCACAAAGGGAGGAGGAAACCAGGACACTGCAGTGCTGTTGAAGCCAGCAACAAACGTGGTTCACAAATACAGGGATGGTTAACACTGTTGAATGCAGGTGAGAGGGGAAGATGGAATGCTCAATTGGCCATTGGATTTGGTGACAAGGGGATCATTGGTGACCTTTATACAAGCAATTTCAGTGGAGGGTTAAAGGAAGAATGGAAAGTGAGTAAACAGTTCCGCTGCAGTCCCTTCCTTCTTTTGTATACAACACGTACTGGTTCTTTCAGCTGTCCCTAACAGAGAATACTTTTTAGATTTTTTTTTATTTCTTCTGGGTCAAAGCACCTCTAAATGAGCTCAAACGTTTCTAGGCAATGAAACACCTGATGTGTTCTACACGGGACAGATCACACACAGAGCTGCATACAGTCCTCTGCATGTGATCTGTCCCATGTAGGATGCATCAGGAAAATTATTTTCTTCATTCTAAATATTCTACTTGTATGTCTATTATTGTAGCTTAAGATAGACTGCATTTCTTTTTTTGACAACCACATTGAACTTCTGATTGATATTAAGCTATCATCCAAGAGTTCTAAATCTTTAACACACACACTAGTTCAAAAATACTTCTCCATTCTATTATTATATAAACATTTTAAAAAATCCAAGTGCTGGACCTGATGGCTGTCACTGTTGCACTTTATCTTGTTTCATTTAGCTTTCCAAGGTCTATTTTGGGCCCAAATTCTGTCACTTATGGATTGATGTCATCCTTTTATAAGCAGGTTCCAGTGCCTTCATCCAAGTCATTAATAAATATGTTAGTTGTTTCACATACTTTGTGGAAGTGGATGGGTATAAATTGTAAGTTACCAATAAATACAAATGTTGACAGGCCAAAGGCTGTTCTTAAATATAATTCAACAGTCAGGAAGGCCCCACAGGGTCTGGTCCTTGCCCAAGATCTGAGCCAGGTGGATGCTGCTGTGCTCTGGGCGTGTCTGCACCAGTTCCCCAAAGCTGACTCCAAGGTGCGTTGGTCCCTGCCTCTCATCCAGTTTTGACCTTCCCTGACTGGACCATTCTTCTGCCCACCGTTCTCTGTCATGGCCTGAAAGGTCTCTTGGGAAACTTGGTGAAATGCCTCTATTAAATCAAGATTCCTTATATTTACATTTCTCTGAATCACCAGTCTAGCAATCTCATTAACAAAGGTTATAAGGGTCTGTTTAAAAAACAAGGTTAATAAAAATTTGTACTAGTTAGTGTGTATTTACCATATTCTGGTGTTCAGAATGCTGTAATGTATGTTTTCTCAATTAACCATTGCAATAATCTAGTGTTACCTGGGATGCTTCATTTTGCAGAAATTGAGCATCAAAGAAGTAGCTTACTCTAGTTTTCATGACTGCTTATAATGGCAAAATTAGGATGCAAACCACTGTCATAGGAGCCTGGAAATGGGGGACCTAGGCAGGTCATTGAAGCAATCTGTTGACCACAGATGATAGGAAGCAGAGGGAAGATGAAGTTTGATGCTTCTGTGGACACTCAGGACTTTGTTTTGGCCTAGCATAGTGACACTAGGTGTGTGGCAGACGACTGTTTTCAGACATCCATCACTAATGGAGAAGCTCTTCTTCAGCATGGGCCTGACTATCTCAGGCTCAGAGTTGGAGCTGGGCAGGGATTTTGTTGTTAGGATGCTATCATTACTGGAATATAGGCGGAGCTAGAGCCAAATGGACCAATGGTGATCCTGTCAATTGATCCTCCCTCCCTCCCTCCCTCCCTCCCTCCCTCCCTTCCTTCCTTCCTAAAAGTAATGACACTATTTGTGTTTTAGAGCTTTCCTGTGAATCTGAGTGCAAGTTAGAGCTGGTCATGTGCCAGTCTCCAATTTAAATATCCTTAAAATCAAGACTTTGGTATTAGGCTTGAGTTCAAGTCCTAACTCTGCATTTACTAACTGGAAATGTGGACAGGTTGTTTAACCTCCTATTTATTCATCCATAAAATGGGGGAAAATGATAATGCATACTATACATAACATTGTTCTGGGGGCTAAATTAGCTAATGCATATCGAGCATTTAGCACAGTGCCCGACAAAGCCTAATAAGTCAGTAAATATTAGCTGTTGTTGAGTTGTTCTGGGTCAGTACCTGCTGTATTTATTTAAATCATTGACTGCTTCTTTACTGTCTCCCATATAAGGTTTCATTTCATCTTAGCCATGCTTACCTTACCCTTTTCACTTTGAAGATCACTCTCCTTGGTGGAGGAGATGAAAAGTAAGATAAAAGTTGAGTACCTCTGCTTTCCCTCTGTCATCTTTTAACTTTCCATCGCATCCAAAACTATTTCCGTCACTTCCTGGACGGTTCTCTTTTGAACACAGCTTTAACAAGTCTTTTACCGTTTTTTCCCAAACTTGAGCCACTTTTCTTACAAGTTTATTCTTATATTTCTATAACTGTCCTGTTTTTATATATTATGAGTACATCCTTATTTTCTATATGGTTTGTTATATAATCTGATTTAATCATGCAACTCTCTGTGTATCCATGTCTCTATTTTTTCATCTCATTTTATTTTTTGAGTAGAATTTATTGGGTTGACATTGGTTAATAAACTTATGCAAGTTTCGGGTGTACAGTCTTACAATACATCCTCTGTGTATTGTATTGTGTGTGTTACCACCCCAACGTATGTCTCTTTGAAATATCTTCTGTACTGGGATTATTAGCTATTATATAGGCGGAATCAAATTATTTAAAGAGTGCATCTCTTTGGAATCACATTGACTTTTTGGAAATGTCCATAGGTTCACATTTGCTATTTCCAACTTTTAATTTTCCTTCAGAAATGTTACTAAATTGCATATCTTACCCTCCTCAGAATTCTCTTTCTTAGCCAGTATAAACCTCAGTAGGATGTGGTCATTTTCTCACAGGGATATCAAGGACAGACAAATTAGAGCCTTTAGGACAAGCTGGTCTGCTATTTGTTTTTGTAAATAAAGTTTTATTAGAACACAGCCATATCCATTTGTTCACATATTGTCTATGGCTGTGTTTGCACTGCAAGGGCAAATTGAATAGCTGTGACTGAAGTAGAGACCATGGGGCCCACAAAATGTAAAATATTTACTATCTGTCGCTTTACAGAAAACAAATTGGCTGGCCCATTACTAGGGCTTCTTTGAGGAGGAACATGAAACCCCCTGTGGTAGTTCTTCTCAAAGATTTCTTAACTTTCTGGGAAACACTGCTGTCAGAAGGAAAAATCAGATGTCCCGTTTTAAAGAATTAAACTTCTGGTACTTCTAAATAATAGAAATCTCATATCAGTAACATATCTTGCCTTTCTGCCAGTTTTGTGATCTCTTTCAGGAAATATTTTCAATATTGTCTGTCACGCTAAGATGCTCAGTGATCTGCCCTTACTGTGATCATATTTTCTGTCTTTTAAAGTCTTTCATCCAAATGCTCTCAGCCGTGCATCCTGGTTTGTGAATTTCTATACAAGTTTGCACCTTCTTAAATGCCTTCTGTACACGTTTGTCTTCTTTTTTAGTGCAGGCAGAGCCAGGGAGGAGGTAAAGTTCTTGACTTCGTTCATTCGTCATAGCCGTGCTGTGTTCCTTATTGCTTCTGTTGTTGGATATCCTTCCCTGTTCTTATCCAGGTTCTACCCGTGGGGCAGGATGGTATTGGGGAGGAACTGGAGCAAGATGGTCATTGTACAAGGTGGGCTCTGAGTATATGATGTCAACTGGAAAAGAACAAAGCTGGCCAGGAAAGTGGCTGCTTCCATTACCTGGAAAGAAAGGACTGGGTACATTGGTTAGGTGTGGATGGTGGCTGAAGGGAACATTAAAAGGCCAGGGTCAGTAGTCCAAGCATTAAGCAAGATCCAGAACAAGAGAAATGATCCTGGTAGTTAATAGGTACAAGCCAGAGTTGGATATTGCTTTTTTCAGTTGACATGGCTTCTTTAAAATGCTGGACCTTAGCCATTCCCTGACCCCCCATTGTTCCATTTCTGTCGGCTTCCCATTTTCTGCCTATTGTTTGCACACCTACCCTTTGCACTCCCTTCTGAGTGTGCCCTTGGTGGATTTGTTTCCTCTCCAAACTGCAGCTTTGACAAACAGGGAGCCAGAAGCTTGCTGGAAGGGTGGAGGGAGGTGGAGAAGGGCACAGGGGGAATAAATCGTCGTGGACGGAGACTTGGCTTGGGGTGCTGAACACACAATACAGTGTACAGATGATGTGTTGTAGAGAAGAAAACATTTTAGTCAGAAAAAGAATTATGAGGAATGAAGAGTTAATGGATTAATGAAAAAGCCAGTCATTCTGTATTTTAACAATAGGTCATTCACAGTACTTATTGCAAGAACCATTAAAATCATCAACAGGTCATTAGTTCTGACTTTGACCAGCTCATCAAAATCTCACTATTAATAGCTTTAATAGCTTTCAAGACTGTTTCAGAATGCTCTCCTCAGTCAGGAATTAAAGGTGCAGCAAATGACTACTGAACTCTCTTGGTTTTAAGGTATCAAGTGAGTTCAGGGTGTTTGAGGTCCTTTCAAAACGTGTGTGGCTGATGTTGTGGAAGGTGGTGGATTGGATTTGCCCATAAAGCATCTGGTGCCACTGTCAGGGTAGCGATAAAGTGGATGAAGTTGGACTTGCTGAGCCATCTACGTGTTCCTTTTCAAAATGGTGGAGATCAGAGAAAAAGCCTTGCTTTGAAGATTCTGTCAGCAAACACCTCAAAAATGACAGCTGTCCTACTTTCTTTTGAAGTCCTTTCATGACATAACAGTTCTTATTTTTAGAGCCTTTTTTAACACCATATTCCCTCTTAATTTACCCCTTAATTTCTTCCTGTATGCCTACTCTATCATGTGCTGTGTGAAAGGATTTTGCAGAAACTGGACTCCTGAATGGGTCAGGTCACCCAGGAGGCTTTGACCTTAGTCTATAGTCAGAGACTGGGAGGTGCTGAGAGCTCTTCCTAAGGTGGAGCCGGGAAAACAAAACAAAACAAAACAAAACAAAACAAAACAAAACAAAACGAACCTGGGGAATGCTAGTCCAAGGCAATGCTGCTGCTTCAGCCATTAAACAGAAGTGTCTTCTTAGTGTAGGGGTGATTTTTGCACCAGGTGTGCAAAACATTAGAGGATGCCTGGATTGTGCCCTCCATATGTTGTTAAAGCAAAGATTTCCATTTTCATTTGAGGTGTTGGAGTGGGGAGTTAGCATTTCTACCATCATCTTAATTTTTTTTATCATTATTGTCTTGAGGAAGATTTTGTCCATGTCTATTCTTAGCTATGAATGGTGGAGAATGAGGAAATTACTTTTGTACCCTTGCCCCTAACACTATAACAGAGAAAATTAAGAAAAATGTAGGTTAGCATTTAGACAGGGTAAGAAGACCTTCCACAGAAAAGGAAGGGTTGCAATGAACACGATGTGCTTTGGAAGAATATGCGAAAAGTTTTCATGATGTGAGAGATTACATACAGGTAGCAACACAGAGATAGAGATGGATATTCCTCTGTTTGTCCCTCCAGATTCATTGCCCATTCTTTCACTCTGCTTTGCCCAGTATGAGGCTGAACCTGGTTTACCAGATCAGTGGGCTCCCTACTGATCCAGTTAGGATTGGCCAATGGGGTGCATGGGAAGAGAGATCATCAGGAAGGTTGAGAGAGTCTTCTCCCAAAGACCACAGCTCCCTTAGGGTGGTCCCCTCTCACAGGTCCTATTCCTGCTGGGTTCCATTATTAGCTCCCTTACTTTGCCTCTTCAGGGATCCAGCACTGGTAACAGCTCCCAGTATTGCCAGACTCGGGGTGTTTCAGCACCCATTGTTGGTTTCCCTTGACTCTGACCACGCCTTATAAACAGCCTCTTCATTACACTCTCCTCAATCTCCCATTTGGGATTACCGTCTCTTTTTCATTGAGATTCTGACTGATACAACACTAGATGCCTTATACCCAGCTATAAGATACCTAGTACCATGTACTTGTTTTCATATGTTGTATGCAGTGTATTCCGCAGGCCTTTCCAAAACACCCACCGGGATGTGGCACTAGCGAATTCTCCCAGAGGCGTGGCTCACAGATTCTGGGATGAAAAAGCACAGTAGGGGTCAGATTTCCTATTTTTGTAGGCTTGGGAATGGGTCTTAATTTTTTCCAATACTGAGAAGAAAATTCCACCTTCTTTTTCAAATGCTCCCTAAAAGAGAGCGATCTTTTTAGTTGTTGAGAGGGCAGCCTCTTCTCCTGGCCCAGAAGCAGTGTTGGTGAGCTGTCATGGAGGCAGTTGGGCTAAGGTTAAGGGGGCATCGGTCTTAGTCTTCACTTCCTCTTTCGACCTGGGTGGTTGAGTTTTTTTGTAATCATCATCTATGGCACTGAAGAGACTCTTAGCCATAAGGTGGGTGGGTTCCTTATGTGCTCTGCACTCAGGACAGTGGGGCTTTTGGAAAACAAAGCTGGTGTCTCTTTAGCATTCATCCCTTTGCCCTGGATAGTTTGATTCGTTTTTATCACACTTCTCCAAACTCCATTGGGTGTATTCTTTCCTCTCTGTCTTTTAAGTGTGTACCTAATCATTCAGATGATGTACCACAGAGGTCACTTAACATGATTGCACTTTGCTAATGGCTAATGTGTTTAAGCAGTATAGAACTTAAATGGCATTAAAGAAGTGCCTCGTCTCATTGCAATCTCATGTCTGATTCTCTGCTTTCAGCTTAGTTCTCAGGTTAGGTGATTTGTTCTGTTGAAGAAGAACCATGTCTTTTTCCCAGGAAAATGTCAATGTGAATTTATTCAAGTTGAACCAAAACACTGTGATTTTTAAATCACTTGATTTGTTTCTTATGCTAACATCTAAAAAGTATTTGAGAATTGTTGAAGGGTCAAATAAACAATGTGTACTCCAGATTAGTAGAAGCTGCATCACTATTAGTTGGGCTTTTTGGTTGCAGTCCACAGAAAACGATATTGCTTAACTTAAGGAGGAAAGACAAAGAAATATATGAGATTTGAAGGGAAAGGAAAAGAAAGCCACAATACTTACAAAGGTCTTGTTAGTAAGGATTAATAAGTACTTTTTTTTTGCTCCTAGGATTGTATTGTACTACTCGAACAAATGATGTTTGGTGGTTCTTTGATTTCTAAAGTGTTCGTGATATTCTGCTTAAGATTCAGATCACAGGGAGAGGTAGTACCTTTAAAAGGTAGTACCTTTTTAGTGACGCATGGGCCACCTTGTTTGACAGTCCCTGGGAGAGTTTATCCACTGGGAGAGAGAAGGGGTTATTTCTCAGAACACCACTTGGATGTTGTTACCACCCACAGGAGAATGGGTGCCTGGCAGGCAAAGCCAGCAGATGTCCACTTTAGCATCCCTCTTTAGTCTTCTGTTTATGTCTCTTCCAGATCATTAACTAAGATGTTAAATAAAACTGGACTTAACATGGCTGCCACAGGCTTTCCACCAGGCATTCCTCTGTCTACATTATCACTCATAATTGTCCATTTGCCTTTAGTCAGGTTTTAGCCTCTGTGATGAGCTTTGCACTCTTGCCAGTTTGAATTCCATGTAAAGGGCTAAACTTTCATGAGCTGCTAGATCATTTTCCTTTTTAGAGTCAGAATGTATTATTTCACTGACTGTGTGCTCCTCTCTAACAATCTTGTAATTCTACCCCAAATAACAATTCCCTTTGGAAGGCTGCCATGTGGCCAAAACATCAACTTTTCCTAGCCAGCTTCAGTTGTGTGAGTGAGGGCCCAAGCTAGGACAACCAGGGCGCTGTGCTGTCTGCCGTTCTGGAGACACAGTTTCTATTTCAGATGACCCGCTGAAACCCTTTGGTGCTCTCTGAACCATTGAGGAAAGCTTGAATTAAACTCACTATGGTTGTATAACCTAAGCATATTTTAGGCTTTTCACATTCAAGGAAAATTGGTAATTATAATAGCGAGTATTTATGGGGAGCTTACCATGTGCCAGATAACTTGTGCTTTGCCTGTATCATCTCTCTTGAACCTTCACCCTAAAACCTCTCTGAAGTAGCTACAATTACCCTCATTTTCCTGATATAGAACCTAAGGCTTAGAGGCAAAACAACTTGTTCAAGGTTACACATTTAATAATACATATTTTACGTGCTTTAACCTCTATGCCAGGTTGTTGCTTGTGCTTGGTAAATACTTACCCACCTATCCATCTAGTCACTGATTCCTCGGTCCAGTGAATAAGATATGTACTGAGTGCTAACTGTGGGCCAGGCACAGTTGAAGGCATCTGGTGCAGAAGATGCAGCTGATTAGACATGTTAGCTTCCTGGCTGTGTGTGAACTTGCATTCTAGTAGATAAGATAAGATGTTTATGGAAACTCAATTCATTGACCACCATATCACCTGACTGTGCTGTTCTCAGAGGGTGTTCAGATTTTCAGCCTGCCCGATGCTGCTGTAACACCTAGAAATGTTTCTGGAGTAGGAACACAGGAGGAGCTTAGGTGCTCTAAGATAGGAAGGATAGATAGATACATAGATAGATAGATATAGGTAGGTAGGTACGTAGATAGACAGACACATATAGACAGACAAATGTGCATTGTGTCTCTAACTCTTCCACCAAGATACTCATAATTGCAGAGGATGGAAACATCCTTCAGGTTCTGAGATTGCAGTGTGAAGTGGCCTTATGCAAGAATAATTGGGTAGTAAGTTTTGAATTTTATACTAAAATTTTATTTTAAAATGTCCTTTTCTCCATAGTACTCCAATGATTATCTTAACTAAGTTCCAAAAATAGATACTATTAAAGGACGGAGTAAGCACAAGTACCGTGTTTCTCTGTGCTTTCATAAATCCCCAGTGTCCGCAGGGGCTGCTACATGTACTCCGGTTTGGGAAGCATGGAATAAGACGAATGATTCAGTTGGAGTTCACAGAAGCCACCATAGATATTTTGAATAGAAAGTGGTTTGACAGTGAGAATTTGAGGCTTTCAGAATCTCTGGAAGGCTGGGGGAGTGAAGGCCAAGGAAGCCCCATTCAGGAAAAAAAAAAAAATAAGTGCAGGGACTGCAGTGAAGCGAGTGGGTGATTCTCGGGAGATGCATGAAGCTACAGGCAAAAAATCTCACTTCTGTCATGTGCCGATGCCCAGGTGCTTGCTTCCAGGTGTACCTGGAGTGTAGTGGCTTCTCTTTGTCTTCTGTGTCCCCATCCTACTCCAGCGCCTCTCACTGGTGAAATTCTAATCAGAAACTTGCTAGCAAGGGCACCCAGGAAAGACAGTTTCTATGCATTAGAGACCTGGCCTGCACGGCAGAACTAAGAGATGTGAGAATGGTGCTGGGGATCAACAAACAAAATCCTGCCTTATTACAATATGACATTTTGGCCGAGGATAAGGCGGAGTCATCCCATTCCTCCCCCCACCCCCACCTGTCTCTTTAAATGTTCTCCTGGAGAAGCTAAAGCGCCAAGAAATGTTTCAGTGAGAAGCATAACAAAGTTGGGTAAATTTAGTTTTGTTGACTCTCCTCCTTTTGTGTTTCCCCTCCTTGTTGTCCACTTTTTTGGTTCTCCGATTCCCTTCTTTTAGCGGGGAGAAGGGCTGTTTAGCATAGGATTGTGTTTGAATTCCCCTTGGTGCTTTTTATCATTTTAGGTGTCTTTGGAGATAAGCTCTTTAGGGGAGACGCAGGGTAAATTGATTGAAAGGGATTCCAGTGGTTCCTCTGTGGGATGTGGTCTTCCTCCTGTGGTGAAGGGAATGAAATGCTCCAGCCAGTTCGTCTGCAGTATCACTAAGCTCATTTTCAAGATGCTTTTGTCATGAACCCAAAGAAGGTGTGTTTTTTTAAATCATTCTTATTTTATTTTATTCTTTTTGGTCCCTGAGTGCCCATCAGTCCTCAGAATATAGGACCTTTCCATTCCTTTCCAAGAAGACTTTCTCTTCTTCAGCTCCCAGTTTTCAAGCAAGATTTTGGCCGAAAGCTTTCTTGGATTCACTTTGGTGCATCTCTACCTTTCTGTTAATAGACATCACCACTTTTTACTCAAACGAATTAGTTTAAGCTAGTGGCCCATCTTAAAAGACTATATCACATGCTTTTTGCTATTTTTAGAGTTGTCATTAAGCCTGTAAGAAAAAAAAATGCCATATGGCCTCTACCTGGCATCTTTCATGTCAGACAAGGCCACAGTTTCCAAACTGTTGGGACCATTTCCAAAGTGTATTTAGGGAACATTAGTTTGTAAAAAACATTTGAATTTAGAAAAGTTGTGAGAGAAAAAATGATTTAATTTATGTGGGTGAATATTTCCTTGCAGTAGTTGGAACAGAACCTATGAAGAACAGTGGTTCATAATCTTAAACTTGGCTTTTCTTGCTTTTTATGTGGTTAACATATTGGAACTCCTAGAACTATAAGCTATAAACTACATTCAAAAGGTCGCCAAGTACCAAACTTAGACACTCTGACTCAGAAGTTTGGAGATAAGGACATCCAGGTCTACATGCCTATTTATGAGGAGATTTGCCTAGATGTGTGTTAATTCATTAAAATCAGGTAGATGTAGAGCTTTAGGGTTCTGCATGTGAGGAAAAGGATCTCAAGCTCATTCTAGGAATTCCACAGAGTGGAGATTTGGAAACAGGCGAATCTCTATTATCAGCTGGAGTCGGAAGTCTTCATTCCTTCTGAGAACAAGTGAAGTACTAAGGAAGTGAAATAAAAGTAAGCTAGTTGGACAGCCAATAGTTTTGAGTGGATGGGAAGACTTAGAAGGATCCTTGAGAAAGAAAGCTGACTTTCAAGCCAGTTGTTCACAAAGACATCACAGGAAAGGGCAACTAAGGAATACGTTTCCAGCTCTATTTTAATAAAGTCGTTCATTTTGAAACTGCAAGTCCTGTGTGAAAGAGGAGACCCCAGCTTCATAATGGGTAGTTTATGAATCAATTATCCACAGACTTTTAGGGAATGGGAGAAAGCATAACCATTCTTTTAATACATTCTCTTTTCCCTTAATCAGCATCTCATGGCAGAATGTGAAATGAAGAGAAAATGGAAGGGATCTGGGGTTGGTCAGTGCAGTTGTGACTGATAAGTAGGCGAGGGATCAGAAAGTAGGATGTTTAATAGCTGTGTGGACATTTTGCTTAACATGTCCAGATTTCAAATCTCCTATTACTGAATAAATGCATGATATTTGTTCAGTTTCATTTAAACTAAGATTTATTAACTACTCTTTCTCACAGGCTTTCACTTGTATCATCGTAAGTAATCTTCCCTGCAATCCCCATGGTATTGCAATGCCCCTTTTACAGAATAGAGAATGGAGGCCCAGGGGAGTTAAGACACTTGGCTTTTTAAGTGCACCCAGGGAGAAAGGGCGGACCTAAGAGCAAAAGCTAAATCTGGTGGTGTCTGATGACTACTCCAATGCTGTTTTTCACAGTGCCACCCTACTTGGTTCCAGTTTCTGGGGACCTGAATTCTATCATTGATATTGCCAGCTGACCACTGTGATGTCTTTATTTGGGAAAATCCACCCAGCATGTCCAAAAAGCCTGGTGAGGTGACCTAATTTATAAGAGGATACAAAAAAAAAAAACCCTATCAAAAATCTGATATGTATTTTTAGCATATAGAATAATAAGAAAACAGAAAGAACAGAAAGAAGCGTTTTTATGTATTTTGCAATTGTCACTTAAAATGAGGTATTATATTCTCACATAACAGATACAAGTGTTTTTCATCCAACAATTATAGGCTAGTTTTGAGTATATATTTATCTGGAATATTAGTTTCCCATGAATATGCTAGCTGCTTTCTGCACGTTGGGATAAATGTATTTTCTTAAAACTTGATCCCCTAAGCTCACACGTACTTCAATCATTGCTATCTCCTTTTGTTTCTTCTATATCACTCGATTGGACTATCCTTTACAGCCATTTTTAGCCTCCTGGCATTCCTCTCATTAAATTAACCGTCATTCAGCATCTCTTCTCAACTCTTCCCAACACAGCCAGCCCACTCTAACGGCCACCAGCTCCCTCTGAAATCCTTTGATCGTCATCCGATGACTAGCTGGCTGCTGGCAATAGCAGCGAAGGGTCTCTTCCAGGAATCAGTAAACACGGTTCACCTCTGAGGTGGGTTGCTGGGCCTTTGTAAAGGAAGCAGCAGCCTTGATTAGTAGGATCATTGGATTTTGTTTACAGGGCCCGATTTGGAGCCTTTTGATAATGAGGTGTGACTCAGGGGAACGTGATGTTCTCAGACTGGCTGCATGGATTTGGAAGAGGACCAAGGGGGCCAAGAAAGACCAGGGGGACTGAGAGGCTCCAGAATGAAAATGGGGCCAGTTTTCATGCTTGCTCCCAGTGTAGAAGTCTCATTTCAACCTCTGAGCTTTTGCCCTCGCCCTTTCCCACCCTTACCCGGCATATTTCTATCTATTCTTCAGTCCCAGCTTCCGTGGAAGCCTTCCCTTGGGAAAGCCTTCCTTGTCTTGCCTGTGGCACCTGCTGGTGCTGCTCTGTTCTCTGTGTTCTCAGCTTGGATGGACCATATACCTTGTATGTAGTAATTACTTGTTTATAGATTAGCCTCTAACTGAGCTTGGAGTCCCATTGTCATCTGTGTCTTCCTGGAGCATAGTAAAGACTTGATAGATGTTTATGAAATGAACAGATGGGTTTTCCTCTGGTCGCCGATGTTGGGCCAGGGTGTTTTGTTTTTGATTTTGTTTTTTTTGGTCTAGGGCGCATGGCTGAGAACAATCTGCAACCCATTTTACACCCTGGAACGAAAGTCATAAAAGTACGCAAGCCTCAAGAATATCAAATGAGAGGATGGAGCCTCTGTCTCAGTCCCTTAGGCCAGTCCCAGTCTGGCAGCAATGAGGATTTGTGTATGATCTCAAGCCTAACACACTTTCCGATTTAAAGTAAAAGCTAACTTCGTATTCTTTATTGCTTTTTGGAATCTGATCTTGGCAAGATTACTGTACAAAATATTGTGAAGTAAGGCAATTCTCGTGGAATTTTGAGTGACTGAAATTGAAATGCCAGGGATCTCATTTTCCTAAAGGTCCCTAGCGATTTGCCCCTCATCTTCAGTCAGTATACAGGCTTTTAGCTGCTGGCTTGAAAGCTCTGCCCTTTGGTGAGATTGTCCACAAAGTAATCCCACTGCAGGGGAAAACTCTTACAGACTGTTTAAAAAAATGCTTGCAATTTACATACATTCCCCCAAATGCAGTAAACCAGAAAAAGTGTTGATTTTCCCTATATGTTAAAAACAGGTCTTCTTATTTGTAAGTGACACGCTTTTCATCACTAGCCTAGTGACTGAAGGGGTGATGGAAATAGCTTTTGTGTGACCGCATTTGCCCACCTCACCAAGCTCACCTTGATGGAGGTGCAAATACAGATGGCAGCCAGCTGGTTGGAAGGTTCAGATGTCTTTCTCTGAAGAGTGGCTGGAGTTAGCACTCCAGCAACAATTGGGGATGGCTCTGAAGCTGTGTCCTATGCAGGATATAATAGCCACAGGAGATATCTGGCTATGTACATTTAAATTAATTAAAATGAGCTGAAAGACAAACCAGTTTCTTAGTTGCTGAGCTGCCTTTCAGGTACTCAGTGGCCACATGTATTGGACACTGCAGGTATAAACTGCCATCATTGCAGAAAGTCCTATTGGGCTGTGCTGCTCTAAGGACATGGAAGCCTCTAACATCACACCCACAAGAAGCCTGACTTTTTCAGAATGGCCAGGAGCAGTCCCGGAAGGCGCAGCTTAAAATAGAGAGGGAGGTGAAGAATAGTGTTGGTTTGCCTGTGGCCAGGGGTTGGGTGATACCCTTGGGTACAACTAGCACATTTGAAACATAGCTAATGGAGAGGGAGGAAATGGAGTGGTTTAGAATCAGACTGAAATCCAACTAAGTTGCTGTCTGACAAATGTGTGCCAGGATTTAGGCCGGTTGCTTTGACCTTTGTGACTTTATTTCTGTCTCCAGGAGAGTGGCAACTTGCCTGCTTTTTACAAACGAGAAGACTGAGGCTCGGCAGCATTAAGTGAATGTAAAAGGCCGCACAGTATCATGGTCCAAATAGAAACCTCATGCTCAAAGTCAGTGCTTTTGTGGCCTGAGGGGTGGGGGAGGGGGCAGAGTGCAGTTGGACAAAGGACCAGTAGTTAAAAGAGATGTTAGTTTGAAGAAATCAACCTGGTGGTTTTATTCAGGAGTTACTTGGAGCCTGGTTAGTGCTCAACTACCTGGTAAGGGTCTGCTGGCCTGGCCTGATCCACTGAGGTGGATATTTTTTTCCCCATTGGAGCTTAAGGAATAAAATGGAGATCTTCTGAATCTAGAGTAAAAGATTAAAATATAATGACAACAATGACAATAATTATTTTGTAGTAGGTACTATTAATTATGCCAGGTATTACTCTAAGCATTTTGTACTAAGTTAACTGACTTAATCCCCATAACTACCTTATGAGGTAGATACTGTTATTACACTTATTTTATAGATGAAGAAACTGAGGTTGGGAGATAAAGTAAATTGTTCAAGATCACACAGTGCGGAAGTGGCACCTTAGAAACCATCATGTTCATTTGTGGCCAACTCAGATGCCCTTGGGGCAAGGTGGGTGCCGGAAATGCTCTAAGTCACTGAATGTAATGCAGAGGGGAACAGAGGACAGTTGGAGCATATGTTCAACCTACTGTTTCATATTCACATTACGTAGCAACAGCAACACCTCTATGACGTGCAGCAAAGCTTACCTGCACGTGGCTTATTGCAGACAGGCAGAGTTTGCAACTAGGATACTGGGATTCTAACCCCTTCTTGGGATGGCTGGTTCTGAAAGGGGACCCTGCTGAGATGTTTCAGGAGGCACTCGGCTCGTGTGAGTCAGATACAAACACTGTCTTCTGTCATCATTTCACTTCAGCCGTTTCATGTGTGTCTTGTGTGGTGTGGGAGTAGGGTTGATATGAGAGGGGCGTCAGGGGTGTTGACTACAAGATTCCAGTCTTTAAAACCACATCTTCATGCTGGTTTCTTCCTGTGCTTGAATGAGGCTTTTGCTTTAGAAAAGAAAAGGAAATACGGTAAACACTGGCTCTTCAGGACTGAAGATCTACCTGGGATCCTCTGTCCAGGCCATGGACCCTGGATATTGAATTTGTTTTCTGTTCACGTGGGCTTTTTGATACCTACTGCCACTGCCACTCTCAGCTCAGGAGGACAGTGGAGGGCTGGTCTGGAGGGCTCAGTCATTTCTTTCTGATGGGAGGATTGGGGAGTGAGGTGAGATATCATACCCACTGAGGCAGAGGGCTTCAATGGTAACTGAGAGGAACAGGGGCCTGCCTGCCTCCTCTGCCGAGCAGAGACCAGGGGGAGGGACTCAGGGACTGACTGTGCACATCCTCACCCTTTTTCTCTTCTACCTCTTGCTTCTCCATCTTGGGAGGCACCCAAACAGACACGTAGATTCCAGTTCACAAAAGGTACATGCACTGACTCTTCCCAAATAAATCTGTGAAGGATGTATTATACTCAGTGTATTTTATAGATGAGGAAACAGAGATTCTTAGACACCAAGCCATGTAGAAAAAAGTAGTTTGAACCCAGGACCCCACATCTTAAGGCCATGCTCCTTCTACACTGTCATCGCCTTGACTCTTGTGGAGGGCAGCGCAAATTCAGACAGATCTCGGCCACCTTAATAGGACCACATCCTCATCCTGTGCCCATGAGAACACAGTGTGAGCGGGAGGCTCAGGTGAGCCTGCTCCTCTCACAGGCCTGCTGTGCTGTCTGGAACCGGAAAGGTGGTTTCCTGCCAAGCACATTAAATACATAGCTTCGATAGGAGTATCAATTCCTCATTTGTATTGATCATGCATCATTTTCTGTAAATGCTAAATACGTGAACAGTAATTCACTTCCCCCTCACTTCATGTACTGCTCATTTTATCCTTTCTTCTTTAACGTGATTTTCTCCCTCCCTCTTTTGCTTTTCCCTTTCTCCTGTTTCTTTGGGAGTAGCAAGAGACCCCACTTGTTTATTATTTGCTGCGTACAGTTGTTAAATTGCACTCAGAGTGAATGTCAGCCTTTGATGGAAGAGCTGCACCATCAGCTTCATGTTCATGGCCACCCCGTCCTCCCCGGGTGGGAAGCCCCAGGAGCCACCCACAGCAGGTGCCCTTCCTGGTCAGGTGCAGTTGCCGAAGGGAGAGGCGGCAACATATTAAGTGGGACTTGATACATCCCTGCCCCCTTGGTGGCCCACCCCCAGGTCCCCGTGTTGGGGCTGTTTTCCTCTCTGCACACCTGCCTGCCGGCAGTGGCCGAGCTTCCCTGTCCTGACAGCGGGGCAGTCAGGTCTGCCTCTTTCCAACCACAGCTTTCTTCACGAGGAGATGGAAAAGAACAGAGGAGGAGGAGAATGAAAGAGACTGAAGTGAGCAGGTACTTGACTGTCTTCCTCTGTGTGCCTGCAGCTCCCGCCTCCTACAGGCAGAGACCCCCAGCGTCCTGTGTGAAATCTCTGCCACCGCCCCGCCACTGTGTGTGTGCTGGGCGGGGTGGGGGAATGAGGAGCCTCAGGCTTAGATTAGGAGTCGTGACAAAGGGAGAGAGAAGAGATCATCTTTCTTCAAAGCCATGGAAGGCAAGGGACCCTCCAGGAATCCAGGGGATAGGATTTTGATTTGTCGAATGAGATGCGCAGGTGGCTGGGGAGAACTACGAACAAAATAATAAATATTGACATAAACTCCACAAAGGTTGTGGGTTGGCTCCCTTTTCTCACTGGTGAGGCCAGAGCAGACTTTTGAGACTAAATCACTTCGCTGGCTGAGGCCCCTTTGCAGCTCACTTCGGGGGGTTCTCCCTCTTTCCACTTCCCCACCTCCAATGTCTGCTAGGGAACACAATCCTTTTTTGGGGTCTCCTTGAAGCTGGATCACCTATATGACCGTTCATTCATTTCTCCATTAAAAAATATCATTTTATTTTGTTTCAGTCTCATTTCAACTTTTTTTCCTAATAAATTCTGTGCTAAATGCTAGAGATGTAGAAAGGAATGGGATACAGTTGTTTTCTGGAGTTGTTCCTGGTCTAGTTGAGGAGACAGACAAGATTCAACATGGTATCAGGTGTCACAGCAGAGGTATCTGTAGGGGCCTGGAGGTGTCTACAGCTGCCTGATATCAGAATAGATAGGGGCGTAGGGGAGGGCCAGCCCGAGAAAGTGCAGGGAGGGTAGGAAATGACTGTTAAGAGAAGGGGATGCTTGACCAGGCCTGATAAAGGGAGAAGGGAAGAGTGTCCCAGGCCCCCTTCAGTATGAGTTAAGGCATGGAGATGTCAGAATACACCACACATTTGGAAACCTTGAAGTAAGGGGTAATAGGTTAGGAGTGGAGGGGTTCCTCAGGGATCACACTGTGAAAGGAAACTGAAAATCTATGAAAGATGCAAACCACAAAGATCATTTTCCGTCACGCTAAGGGATTAGCTCGAATTACATCCTGAGACCCGTAGGAATCCACTGAAGAATCTTTAAACAGAAGAGTGACACAGTGAGATTTACATTTTACAAAAAAACTTCCTTGGGAAACAGTGTGAAGGAGGTTGCTCAGAGCGGCGTGAACTGGTGGCAGAGCTCATTTAGTGGCCTCTGCAGTTTCGGCCTTCAAAAAACACGAAGGTGTGAGCCAGAGCAGCGGCAGGGAGACGAGGTCCAGGGAGCACCTTGGTAAGGGGATTAGCTATGGGCTGGAGGAGCTGCACCTTCCCTGGGACCAGAGAGAAGGAAGGGAAGAGGCTGCATATTGCTAGACTAATTATGTCCCCATCTTCTTCCCATCTCACCCAACATGTCCAATTCAATTTTCATCCTTGCACCTAACACAAAGGCATTATAATGGCATTGACCCTTATAAATACTCTCTGGAAGGAATTTGGAGCTGTTTATTTGTGTGTCCTCTCAGTTTTGTAAGACCCTAAGCTCTTCCAGAAAAGGCACACAATGTAATTTATCCATCTATTATGCGCAGCATTCAGCACACCAGGGACACTTAATAAGTATTTAATAATAATAAGATCTGAGCCCAGGAGCATTATTATACTTGTCAGTGAAGGAATAAGTAGATTTGGAAACAGCTTGTGTAAGTTTAAATTTTATAAGAAAAATCACAATTATTTGAACTTGTGAACATATTAAAACCCATTCCTGAAATATAATATATAATGGTATCGGCTCTTGGTTTTTCTAGGTAAGTATTTTAGCTGGCTTAATTATAGATTGTGTCTGGAAACATAGGAGGTGGTTTTCTTCATTGTTCAATAATCTCTGACAATCAATCAATGTGTCTTTAGAAATAGAGCTTTCGACAAAGATGGTTGATATTTTCAATTCAGGTACCTTTTCTCTTTTTTGATAATTATATAAATCAGAAGAGCCACCATTGGTTTGTCTTTGATTTGCAACATCCTTTTGCTGTCTAGCCATTTCCTTGTCACTTTTATCTTTATTATTCCTGCTAATTCCTTCATAACTGACGGCCCTCTTTGTCTCCTTTTTCTTCCCAAGTCTTCTTAGTCTCTGTTCCAATTTAACGACCAGGCTGCTGCATGCAATGTATTTTCTCAGTGTGTTGGTGCCGGGCACCTGACTGTGCTGAGGCCCATATGCTATGAGGCATCCAGTTCATGTCTTTCCCTAAGACGTTGTTAAGCTTGATGAGAAATTTTCGCTGAATTTAAAAACAGTAGCTCAGTGCTTTTGCCCTCCCCTACTTTTGGGCACTATATGTCTAGAACATACAACATACCCAAGCATGTTAACACGTAACCCGAGGATTATTATTACTGAGCATTGCAATATGAGCAATAGACTTTTGACACTCTGTGTGGAATCCAGGTAGTCCTTATAAAATAAAAAGTTCTCATGAGGGTATAGTGTTCATTTTTATATACTTGGATTGTTCTCACAGCCAGGCCAGGCCACCCCAGGCTAGGCCAGGATTTTAATAAGGACTCCTACACTTATAAAGGGTAGTAAGTCAAGTTTAAATGCAGCCTTGTTTACCATGGCCTACCTGTGCCATGGCATTTGAAGCTCCAAAATTTTGCCTCCTGTGCTGTCCAAGGATCGATAGCTTTGATCCAGCTCAGGGAGATGGACGGAAAGAAGGCCGTGGTGCCAGTGCCTGTACACTCGGCATGGTGTGTCCCTACGATCGCGGAGCCCGTTTTCCTGATCACTTCCACTACTTGTGAAGCACTCCGTTAAAGTGGCCGTTCTCTTTTGGAGCGGTCCAGCAGTGTGCTTTGTGCTGCGCACTTACCAGCCCACTTTGAATGCACTTTCTTCAATTCCAAGCAATCACTGAATGCACTCGGGTACATTTTGTGAGAAGTCTCAAGCAAGAGGATATGACTTGGAACAAGTCATATAAAAAAGGAAGTGGGCACATTTAACTTGCAGGGGAGAAGGTCCTGGCAGGACATGACAGTTTTCTTTAAGCGTTTGAAATGTCGTCACATGGGAAAGGATTGAAGTTGTTCTTTGTCTACCCAAGGAGAAGAACTAGGTAAAAGGTAAAGAAAGTACATTCTTTCATTACTGTAATGAACTGGAGGTAAAGTTCAGTTCGTTATATGGAAGGACTTTCAAGGTGATAGTTAAGAATTTTTGCATTGGAATCAAATTTCTTGAGTTTAAATCTGCCATTTGCCAGTTACTAGTCACAGAAATTTGGGTAAAAATTTTAACCTTTCTAATCTTCAGTTTCCTCATCCAGAGCATTGGAATAATGCCAGTATCTATCTCATGAATTGTTATCGCTGTCTGATGACAATCGCCAGTTAAATGCTCTTAGTCTAATGTGCAGTGAGTGCTTGACAATGTTGGCAATTACTGACAATATGACTGTTAAGATAGAATACAGGTATAACAACAGTTTCCAGCATTTTCTAGTACAATTAAGTGTTACAATTTGTTTTTGAAATTTGGAATTCTTTGGAATATCTGTGTGTAGTTTTCTTATTTTGTCCTTGGTGGAGGAGGGTCGGTGGAGAACTGGGAACAATTTAAATGGCACGGATACCCCTGTGATATTTAGGAAGAGGAAAGTATACAGTGTCATGAATTCAAAGTAACTAGAACATGGGGAAAGACAAGTGAAGATGCCATTCTGACCTGGTGAAAGTTGAAATAGAATTTTTTTTAAATAAAAAAGTTGAATTTTAGGATTTTGAAATGTCATACACATTTCCAACTAAGGCATTCATAGGCAGTGGTACGTAAAATGCCATTCACACATACTCTTTTAAAGGAAAGGAATGATTGTTTTATCTCGAATTTTAGGAAATACTGAAACAATAAAATGTCACTTTTAATTTCTTGAGTCTTTGTTTATGCACTTAAAAATGAGGTTTAACACACACAGTAAAGTGAACAAATTTGAATGAAGTGCACGGCTCAATGAATTTTTATGTATGTATACACCCACGCAGACATGACACAGATAAAGATAAAACATTTTCAGCAAGCCCGAGAGTTCCCTCCAGCCCCCTTCTCATTAGTACCACCCCCTGTTCTGATGTAATCGCTATTCAGACTTCAGTCAACCTTAGAGAAGTTTTGCCTGTTCTTGAACTTCATATAAAGGACACCAAGCATTATGTACTTGTGGTTGGTGTCTCTGCTTAATACCTTGTCTGTGAGATTCTTTTGTGTTGTTGCAGATAACTTGTTTATGCAAAAAGCTTTGCATATTTAAATCATTTGTGTATTTCTAATGAATCTTTGGAAGAAATATGATGCCTGAAGGCATCTTACTCAACTTTATGTCCATGTGCTTTGATTTACAAATGAAGCATCTGACACTAAAATATAGGAACTTATTAACTTACAAAGTTAACTAATGGCCAAGTACCGTGGAATGCTGTATTTTTGTGGGGATAGATCTATTGAAAGCATTATTCTTAGTGAGAGTCATAAACACAGTGCTTGAGATAACCATTCATCTCTATATCAACAAGTGGGTCATTGTCTCTCCACAACCCTGTTGTTTCTGAAACTCAAAATGATGTTCCTGGAATTGATTAAATGTAACAAAAGTCTATAATAAGGACATGGGAGGAGATTAAACTGTATAATAAGAGTGGTAAAGAACTGTCCTCCAGTGGCCAGTGCGCTCTCCGCTTTGACACTGGAGGACAGGAGGTAAGACTTAGAGTGCCTGTGGATTTGTCTGTGGTCACGAGTCGGATATAAGATGGGATACCTTGAGTGACAGAAGTACGAAGAAATGCCATTTCATCTCTGGGAATATGGTAACCTGGCTCCTCAGCCTAACCCTCTGGCTAAAAACAAATTAAAATACTGGGTAAGAAGGATGTTGTTTTAAAAGCATAACATTTCTGTAAGAAAATGAGGATTCAGGAGACTCAAACTGAAGAGAGGGGAAACCACCGGGAGATCCATTTACCCAATGGTATTTGCTGACCCTGGAAACTGAGCTGCAGTTTTGACAGCCTGGCAGGGGAGGGCAGAAGATAAAGTTTGGAGCTCAGCCCAAGTGGGGAGCCTAGGAAAACCCTCCCATATTCAGCTGGAATCTCTCAACCAGAAATAACCTGCATCATATGCCCAGGCAATTCTACAGAGAGCTGCCTTGAGACAATGCAGAAGGGTTTTAGGGTGGGGAAATGAAAGAAAACCCATCAGATTACTTAGGATCCATATTTTCATAAATGGTCAAGAGCCCTCCAGCAGGGGATTTGGTTTGAGGTGGTTCGGGGTTTGAAGTACTTTTTAAGCACCTGACAAAAGCAAATGCAGGACTTCTGTGGAGGAAGACATCTTTAGCTAGGCTACTGGGAACTACCTCTCACCTCCATTTTCAAGGGGGGTGAGCAATGCCATCAAAGATAACCACCACACAACAAAACCAGCATGAACTAGAAGACACAACAGAATATAGAGACAGAACAGCAACATCTCCAGACTTTGGAATCATCAGACACACAAGGGGGGCCCTAAAAAAACAGAAATTATCTCCTGGATGCTGGACCCCTTGTAGTACAGGCTTTCCCCACTAGGCGAGTGTTCTAAGAGCCCATCTGTATCAGTGTATCAGCTGGTGGCGTTGTGATGTTGGGTTTGGCTTCAGTGAATTTTTTTTGAAGGCTCTTTCAGTGCCGTTGTCCATTTCAGGATGGGTGATTTATGGGTGTGGGCACCTGCCCACACTGTGCTGAGTGTTCAGCAGTTTTTGACCAAAAAACAGCATGACTCCCATGTCCCACCCTCTCTATTCACCTGATCTAGCCCCAAGCCACTTTCTCTTTTTGTTTCCCCCTGATAAAAAAAGTCCTCAAAGGGAAACATTTGCCTATGTGAAAGAAGTGAAACAAAACATGGCAGAAGCACTAAAAGGCTTAAAACTGTTCAAAAACTGTTTTGAACAGTGGAAAAAATATCTCGATGGGTGTGTTATATCAAATGGGAAGTACTTTGAAGGTGACTGAAATTTAAACATGTAAGAATAAATACACAATTTTTTATAAATTCCGTTTTGGGGGGTCCCCCTTGTATATTATAAAATGACTCCAACTGACACTTGAACACCAGGGTTAGGGTGTTGACCTCCATGCAGTGGAAACTCCACCTATAACTTTTGACTCTCCCAAAACTTAATTATTAATAGCCTAGTATTGTTTGAAAGTTTACTGATTAACATGTATTTTGTCTTACACTAAAAGTAAGCTAGAGAAAAGAAAAATGTTATTAGGAAGAAAAGAAATAGAAAATACACTAAAGTACTCTAAGTATTTAATTAAAAAAATCCGTGTAAGTGGACATGTGTGGTTCAAACCTTTGTTATTCAAAGGTCAACTGAATACTTACTACCAAAGAAGTAAAAGGCAAGCTTAACAATATCTCCAGGAACGAGGAATGTATTAAACATAACCTAGAAGATTTTAAAAGAACCAATTAGGGATTTCAGAATTACTGCCCAGGCTGTCCAACAAGCAGGTGGGGCTCCCACGGTGCACACATGACCCCGGCCACTTTCCGCTTCTGGCCAAGGCTGTTGCCTAGGCCTTACAGGGTCTGCAACATTGTGCACAAGCCTGTGTGCACCTCGGGCCTGGAAAGGCGGAAAGGGAGCCGGATGCCCAGAGGCTGACCCAGCGCCAGCCCACGAGGCAGAGCGCCAGCTCCCAGACCCCACACCTCCCCAGGGTTCCGATGCCTCCTCGGCTCTGGAGCTGCTGCCTTGTCCAAGGTGTGGTTTTTCATGCACTTCCGTTTCCTTCCAGTTCTTTCTCCTCCTTTGGTCCTGGGTCAGGGTTCTGGGTCCGCAGTTAAGTGCCTGGGACCCGCGATTAAGCTGTTGAAAGACACATTAACAGGAGAAAAGGACAGAAAACCTTGGTATAACTTGCTGCCTTGTCTGGAGTCAGAGGCAGTGAGGGGAAAATTTAGAGAAAGTCAACTCGGCAACTTGACAACACTTTCCAGCCAAAAACTAATTAAAAAAGTGATGGAACATTTTACGGAATGGGGAGAAGAGCTGCGAACATGCAGAAGAAAGTGAAAGGGACTGATGAGGAGGATGAGCCCATCTTTGCTGGAGAGGCGTCAGTTCAAAACCCCCAATTTCAAATACAGTAAACCCCAGATCGTATGTGAGGGGACTGAAAGAATTGTGCCCCCAGCGGAGGTGTTGCTGCAGCGTCGGAGCCTGCAGTCAGCACTCCATGACCTCAGTGTCAAATCTGGCGGCTGCCTGGCCAGTAAGTTTTCATCCTCAAGCTACGTCATAAGATAGTTGTTGTTGTTCAGTCTTTGTCTAAAGCCGTGTTTCTGAAACAACATGCTCAGCTCAGGGATACATTGGATTTTATTTATCACCATCAACAATACCCAGTTAAAGTTCTTGACAATCGTGGGTAATCCTCCAGTAGACGCATAATTAGCATCAGAAGATGTCACCATCTTCATGATGGCTCAACTAGGAACTAACTGCCCAACCTGTTCATAAACCAGGTGATATTCTTAAATTAAATAGGTATAACATCAAAAATGATCAAAGCACGAGTAAAAGTATAATTGGGAATGAACCTTGCATAATGGCAAACTATTCAATATTTAAGATGATAAATTGGGCCTAGTGTTCTTAGTTCTTTGTTGGGAAAATTGTTGAGAAGCTATTGTAGCATTTTATTTGGAAACATTTCATAGTTTAGTTAGTTTCAAAAACCTAACAAAAATATGTTAATGATAATAATATTTATTGAATTGTTAATATTTGTAAGGCTTTATGCCAAATGCTATACATTAATTCTTAAACGTCCCTGTGAAGTAGGCACTGTTATTATTCTGGTTTCATAGTTGAGGAAACAGGTTCAGAGAAGTTAAATAATTCACTCAGGGTCACAGAGCTGGCAAGTGATAGATGTGAGATTTTAGTACAGACTAACCCAACTTTATATGTTAACCCAACCACATATACATTTATATGCATTGTGCGTAAATGTGTACTTAAAAAATGGAAGCATTGTCTTAGTGCAACGGTTTTCAAAGTGCAGTGTTCAGTCCCATAGGGTTTCCCAGAGACTCTCCCATGGGTTTGGGAGTCAACACTAATAATAATGCAAAGATACTATTTGCCTTTTCACTATGTTGACCTTTGCACTGATAATACAAAAGTAATGATAGGTAAACTGACAGGTAGACTGATGATACCTTAGTATGAATCAGGACAGTGGTACCAAGCTGTACCAGTATTTTTTGTATTACTCACCACCATGCACTCAAAAAAAAATTCTAGTCAGACTCAATTTTCTTGATGAATCATTAAAATGTTACTAATTTTGTTAACTCTCTACCTTTGTGTTTTTAAAAAATATTTTGTGTGATGAACTGGATAATATGCATAAAGCACTTCTGTGTTTTAAAGTATCATGGTTATTTTGAAGAAAATTTCTACCTAAGATTATACTACAAACAGAAGGATCATGAGTCCAAGATGGAAGGTCTGAGATGCAAAGTGGAGTGAAGAACAAGTAATGAATATTTGACTGAATCTAAATGAATGTTAACCATTTACAACAATATAAATGACTAATAGTGATAAAATTAAAAATGGGTCAAATGTACGATAACAATAAGTATAAATTAAGTAGTGAGTTTAATGGGGTTAAACTGTCTTAAGATTCTTATATTTCTGAAAGGAGGGTAATTCTATTAATGTTAAGCTTTGATAAATTAAGTAGATGTGTATTAATTTCTATGATAATGGCTGAAACAATAGGAACTGAATGCATTACTTAAAATTGGAAGATGGAAACTGAACATGATAAAACTATTCAATCATCTAAAAGAAGGCAAAGAAAGAGAGGGAAAAAGAATGCAGGAAAGGTGGAACAAATAGGAAACACTAAATAAGATGATAAATTTAAGCCCATTAATTACAAAAACTAAAAATGCTCCAATTAAATAAATAATTATCAGATTGAATTTAAAAAATCTAATGATATGTTATTTATAAGTGAATATCTAAAATATAAGAATACTGAAAGTGTTAATATAAAAAGTTAGAAAATATATACCAACAGTATTAGCCAAAAGAATTCTCATATAGTTATATTAATATATTTAGACAAAATAGACTTTAGAATCTAGTAACATGACCTCAAACTATATGCTATAAAATTTAACAGTTACAGAAGAAGACATAAAACATTTACAATTATGATAGGATATTAAAAAAATAGTTGCTTAGATCACTGGTAGAACAAGCCAACAAAATATCACTGATATAAAAGATTTGACTAATACGATAAAAAAGCTTGACATACCGATATATGCAGAACACTGCTGTAAAAATAACTGCAGAATACATTTTTTTCTGAGCATAAGTGGAACATTTAAGAAATTGATCATTTACCAGAACTTAAGTTAATCTCAGTGAATTTCAAAGAACTGAAATCAGCGTCAAAAAGAACTTATTGTCTCTGATCACAGTGTAATTTAGCTAGAAATCAATAACAAGGGGGAAACTAGAAGATCTCATACATTTTGGGTAAATAACTCATGTAAAAGGAATCATAATAGAAGTTTATAAATATTTTGAATTGTACAATAACAAAATGCTATATGTCAATATATGTGAAATGCAGCTAAAACATTTCTTAGAAGAAAACTTATGGCCTTTACAGCTTATGTTTAAAAAGAAAATGACTCAAAATTAATAAGCTAGACATTGTCATATAAAGTTAGGTAAAGGAAAATAATCTAGAAGAGTGTAGGAGGAAGGAAGGAAATAATCAAGATAAGAGTATAGATGGGAGAAATCGATGATAAATGTATAATGTAAAGTATTCATAAAGGGTAAAGTTCTTTTTGAAAAATAATTTACACATTTGCAAACATTGAGCAAGGCTAGCCATGAAAACTCATAAAGGCATTAGTAATCCATGTGAGGATTAAAAAAGAGGAGGACACTATAAATGCTACAAAAATGTTATTATAAAAAGTATATGCTGATAAATATGAAATTAGTTGAAATAGAAAAATTATTAGAAAATATAACCCACCAATACTGACTCTCAAATAAGTAGAAAATCTAAAGATTATGGTAACCTTTTAATACATTTAATTGGTAGTTAAAGAAATTTTTTAAGAAATGCTAGGCTTAGATAGCTTCATTGGCAATTTTGTCAACCATTAAAGGAAGAAAATTTCACTCATACAAATTCTTCTAGAGACTATAAAAAGAGACAACAATCCCTAATTTTGTGTGTATGCCTTAAATGAGGCTTCTATAGTCTCAGTACCGAAACTCAGTAAGGGCATTATGAGAAAGAGAAATTATAGTCCTGTTGCACTCATAACAGAGATGCAAAATAGAAACATATATACATATATGTTTTATTTATAGATAATAGAAAACTATATATTGTTATATATTATACATTATATTATATACATAGAACAGAAAATCAAATCCAACAATCTTTTGTTATCACTTCCATGTAATGACCATGCATTTTCCTAGGAAAGCAAGGTTGGTTTAATATTATAACATCAGTTAGTTTAATTCACAATATTACTAGTTTAAGAGAGAGATTTATATTATTTATATAGGTGTAGTAAAAACTTTTGAAAATATTCAACATCCATTTATGGTGATGATAAACAGTAAAACAGATGTAGATGAGCTGACTTTTATTTTGATAAATATCTCTAAATGAACCTGTGACACACATGGTAATTGTGACACATGGAACGCATTGTCTTTAAGATCAAGAGCAAGACTAAGATGCCCCACACTGCCAGTGTATTCAGCACTGTGTGGGTAGTCTTTAGTTTGTGCAGGAAAGCAAGAATAAAATGATACAAAAAGAAAGGAAGAAGCAAAATTATCATTTTCTTAGATGATATGGCTGCAGATACAGAAATAAAATTAATATGAATATATGCATTAAAACTAATAAATTTTAACATTTTAGTTCAATAAAGTAGACAAATTATAGTCTTGAACCAGCAATAATTACAAATGAAATTTTAAAATATACCATTTATAATGTCATCAAAAGTATGGCCTAAGAGTACATTTAACAAAAAATACATCTACGAAGACCATATGAAATAATATAAAACATTATAAACTGAAACAGAGGGAGATATACTATATTCACATATTGGAGACTCTGAGTTTTAAATATATTAACTAACCCCAAAGGAGTTTAAGATTCAAATTTAATCCCAATCAAAATGCAGCATATTTAAAAAAAATTTTAACAAATAAGTTCTAAAATTTACTCCATGGTACAAACACCTAAGCATAATCAAAACACTCTTGAAGAGGAAGGTCAACATGGGAGAACTTGCTCTATCAGAAATCAAGACATTTTATCAAGTCTTTTTTCAAGGATATACAAATATGTAAATCGAATGGAATAAAATGTTTCTGAAACAGAGCCCCACTTACACAGGTACCTGTTAAGTGGCAGACGTGTATGGAAGTGGGAAGACATGCCTGTCTGAGTCCTGTCGGTAGTACCTGTGTCCTTCAGGGCAGTGCCTTTTAACCGGTGTGCGGTGCCACATTAAAACATGCGGTCAGGGGCAATGATCTCTTCCCTTAGGTGTTCAAATAAAAAAACGACAACAGTCAACCTAGTAACAGCTGTCTGGTGTAAGCGAACCAAAATTATACCTATTTTTTTTTTGTCAGATTGGCAAAAGATATATTTTTTGGTGTGCTTGCCACAGAATTTTAGTAATTGGTTTATGTGTGCCATGAAATGAAAAAGGTTGAAAATCACTGCTTTAGGGGAAGGTGGGGAATTGGTGGGAAATAAGGCATTTGCTTAGGTTAGGGATATATTCCCAGATTTGGAACTATTTTGAAATTATCCTTCAACTTTAAAAAAGAAACCTGTTTGTGGATGCATCATCTTCTACAAAGCACATCTGTGGCTTTCTTGAAAGAAATCATGACCGTAGTTATATCCCCATTTACCATCAGACAGAATAAGAAATTTTCAACATCTTAAAATGCTGTTCTTTTTTTCTTTAATTTTATTTATTGATGAGAGAGAAAGAGGGAGAGGCATCAGTTTGTTATTTCACTTATTTATGCATTCACTCGTTGCTTCTTGTAAGTGCCCTGACCAGAGGTAGAACCACAACCTTGGCGTATTGGGACAGCGCACTAGCCAACTGGAGCTACCCGGCCAGGGCAATGCTACTCCTTATTTACCCCACCTAACAAGAAGTGAAGAATTGGCAGTGTCCCTGTCTGATTTCTTTAATTACAGATGAATCATTTTGACATAGGAAAGGAGCATATGTAATATTTATAGATTTCTTAATGTGTGTCTAGCACTTTTAACCACGCTGCTATGTTACCTAGCAGAGCTACTTGGGCAAAAGAAGACACCCCTCTGGACACGACTGCCCATTTTCATTTTCATTTGGATTGAACACGGCTTACATAAGGCACCTCCCCAATTGCCCTGTGACTAAACGCTCTTCAACTTGGCACTGACCCACTTACTTCTTGCCGTATTTCCACTGAACGTTATCCACTCTCTCTTTCTCTCTCTTTTTTAGGGCTGTTTATTCATTTAAAGAAGCTACTATGTTTATTATTATTGTTGTTGTTATTGTTATTCTTTTATTTGTTCTTGGGAAGAGTTAGGGGTCTTGCACAAGTTAGTGTCATATTTCAATTTAATTAATTGGTCTTGATTCCAGCATCCAAATCTTTGATAACATATTTATGATTGCATCAGACAGTGCTGGTTCTAAACTTGTCTTTACCTTATAATCTAATTTGATCTGAGGCAATTTATTAGCTTCTCTGACTTTTAAGTTTTCTGTTCTGTAAAATGAGGACAATAATTCTTATATAAGCCTAGCACGGTATTTCACTAACTATAATTATCAGTAAGTTGTGGTAGTAGTATTAAGTAGTCGTAATAGTAGTTATTGTTTGCATCAGGGACTATGCCAAGAAATGCAAGGGGCAGATAAGGAAGGACTACAGAAGCTCTCCTCTCTGGTTAGAAGCAGCAGCCTAGGAATCAGGCAGGCCTTGTTTCAAATCCTTATTCTGACTTATTAGCAGTGCAACTTTTGTCTACTAGCTTAACCTATCTCTAAAAAGCTTTGACTATTAAATGAATAATATATGTATACATGATACAACATAATGGCTGGCATAGAATTATTCAATAAGTGGTTATTTATTATTTTCCCTGGTAATAATTCTATTAATCAAGAATATAAGGACCTAGGAATAATGAACTGGAAAATCCCTGTTTCAGTACTGACACTGATGGATGGGTCCCATTTGTGGCCTGTGGATTTGGTTAGCTCACAAAGGTGAAGAGAGTAACATAAGCAACCCCTGTGTATATTTATTGTCTTCGTTGTTTTCCCATCCTTCTTACTAAAAACAAGCCCAGCTGGTGGAGCCAGTGCTGGTTGAAGGTCACTCTGTTGCTTATGGAGAGGATAGTAGTAGGAGGTGGAAGGTAGGAGAATGGAAAATAAGGTCTAGGTTAAATTTTTAATGTTTATTGTAGTAAAAGCACACAACATGAAATTTATCATATTGATCATTTTTAAGTTTGCAGTACAGTAGTGTTAACTGTACGGCATAGAGTGTGACAGATCTCATCCTGTAAAAATGAAACTACCCATTGGACAACTCTCCTTTCCTCGCACCACCCAGCCCCTGGCCACTGCCATTCTGTTTTCTGTTTCTAAGAGTCTGATTACTCTAGATACCTCATCTAAGTGGAATCATGCAGTATTTGTCTTTTTTCACCTGGTTTATTGTCCTAAGCATTCATCTATAATGTCCTCAAGGTTCATCCATATTGTAGTATATGATGGAATTTTCTTAGTTTGGTAGACCTGTTTTTAATTTTTTGAGAAACTTCCATAGTGTTTTCTGTAGGGGCTATACACCAACAGTGTGCAACAGTGCTTAAGGGTCCCAATTTCTCTACATGCTTGCCCATACTAGTTATATTCACTATCTGTCTGTCTGTCTGCTTAATTTTTGTAATGACTGTCCTAATGGGCATGATATAATATTTCATAGAGTTTATTTGTATTTCTCGGATGATCAGTGATGTTGAAATCTTTTTTTATGCTGTTGTTTATTTGTGTATCTTCGTTGGAGAACTCTCTATGCAAGCCCTTTGTCCATTCTTTAATTGGATTATTTGGGGTTTTTTGTTGTTGAGTTCTAGGTATTCTGCTTATTAACCTTTATGATATGTATTAGTAAATATATTCTCCCATTTCACAGTTTGCCTTTAACTTTGTTGATCGTTTCCTTTGCTGCACAAAAGTTCTTTTAAGTTTCATTTATTCTTTGTTGCCAGTACTTTCAGTGTCATATCCAAGAAATCATGCCAAATGTGATGATGTAAAGTTTTCTACCTAAGTTTTCTCCTGGGAGTTTTATGGTTTCAGGCCTTACATTTAGGTCTTTAATCCATTTTGAGTTAGTTTTTGTGTATGCTATAAGGTAAGGGTACAACTTCCCACTTTTGCATGTGCGTACTTAATTTTCCCAACAGCATTTGTTGAAGAAACTGTCCTTTCTGCATTGCATAGTGTTGGCACCCTTGTCAGAGATCATTTGGCATCAATGTGAGGATTTACATCTAGGGTCTCTATTCTGTTTCATTGGTCTATATGTCTTTCTTTATGACTGTACCATACTGTTTTGGTTACTGCAGCTACATAATGTGTTCCAAAATCAAGAATTATGAGTCCTTCAGCTTTGTTTTGTTTTTTCTCAGGATTGTTTTGAGATTCCATATGAATTTTAGGATGGTGTTCTTATTTCTGCAAAAAACCCCACAAACAGTGCCATTGGGATTTTGATGGGGATTGCGTAGAATCTGCAGATTGCTTTGGATAGCATGGAAATTTTAACAATATTAAATCTTCCAATCCATGAGCATGGATGTCTTTCCATTTATTTGTTTTTTTCTGTAATTTATTTTAGAAATATTTTGTAGTTTTCAGTGCATAAGTATTTTGCCACCTTGATTGTTTATTCCTAAGTATTTTAATATTTTTATTTATTTTATTTTTTATTTTTATTGATTTGAGAGAGAGAGAGGAACATGGGGGGTGGAGGAAGAGAGAGAAAGAGAATCGATTTGTTTCTCACTTATTTATGCATTCATTAGTTGCTTCTTGTATGCGCCCTGACCAGAGATCAAACCAGCAGCCTTGGTGTATCAGGATGATGCTCTAACCAACTGAGCTACCTCACCAAGGCAGTATTTTAATCTTTTTGATGCTATTATAAATGGGATTGTTATCTTTATTCCTTTTCAGATTATTCATTGTTGCTATATGGAAACGTGACTTATTTGTGTTTTGATCATGCATCCTGAGACTTTGCCCAATTCACTTATTAGTTGTTACAGTTTTCTGTGGAATCTTTAGGGTTTTCTGTTTGTAAGATCATGTCATCTGTGAACATAGATAATTTTGCATCTTTTCCCCCCAATTTAGATGCTTTTTATTTATTATTCTTGCTTAATTGCTCTGGCTAGAACTTCCACCATATTGAAGTAGTAGGTATAGGCATCCTTGCCTTATTCTTTATCTTAGAGGAAAAGATATCTGTTTTTTATCATTGAATATAATGTTAGCTGTGAGCTTTCCATATGGCCTTTATTAAGTTGAAATACTTTTTTTCTATCTCTTTAATTTGTCAAGTGTTTTGACCATGAATGAGTGTTGAATTTTATCAAATGCTTTTTTGCATCAAGTGAGATGATCATGTGGTTTTTGTCCTTCGTTCTGTTAATGTGGTGTACTATACTTACTGATTTTTGTATGTTGAATCATCCTTGAATTACAGAAATAAATCCCACTAGGTCATATAATCTTTTTTTTTTTTAATTGGTCTTAGAGAGAGAGAGGAAGTGAGAGGGAGAGAGAGAAAACCATCTCTACCTGTTGTTCCAGTCACTTATGCATTCATTGGTTGCTCCCTGCATGTGTCCCAACTGGGGACCAGAAACTGAACCCATAACCCTGGTGCATCTAGTCAGATGCTCCAACCAACCGAGCCACCTGGCCAGAGCATATAATCCTTGTGATATGCTAATTCAGTTTGCTAGTATTTTGTTTTTAAGATTTTTACATTAATATTCATTAGGGATATTGGTCTGTAGTATTCTTTTCCTTGCAGTTATCTTTGTCTGGTCTTGGTATAGGGGTAATGCTGACCTCATAAAATGAGTTTGGAAGTGTTCCCTATACAATTTTTTGGAAAAGTTTAAAGAGTATTGGTATTAATTCTTTAAATGTTTGGTAGAATTCCCCAGTGAACCCGTATGGCTTTTCTTTGTTCAGAGGTTTTTCACTACTGATTCAGTCTCATTACTAGTTATATGTCTGTTCGTATTTTTTATTTATTTATGGTTCAGTCTTGGTAGGTTGTATGTTACTAGGAATTTATCCATTCTATATTACCCAACTTGTTAGTATATAATTATTCATAGTAGTCTTTAAAGATCCTTGTTATTTCTGTGATATCAGTTATAATGTCTCTCTTTCATTTGATTTTTGTTATCTCTTATCTCTTTTTTTTTTTTGGTCTAGCCAGGGGTTTCTCAATTTTATTGATCTCTTCAAAAAACTAACTCTTAGTTTTATTAATTTTTTTCTATTTTTAACTTCTCTATTTCATTAGTCTCTGCTCCAATTGTTATCATTTTCCTTCATTTGCTAACTCTGGGTTTAACTTGTTCTTATTCTAGTTCCTAGAGTTGTAATGTTGGGTTGTTTATTTGATATCTTTCTTCCCTTTTAATCTAAGTGTTTGTAACAATAAACTTCCCTCTTAGTACTGCTTTTGCTGTTTCCTGTAAGTTTTGGCATGTAGTGTTTTCATTTCCAATAAAAGACCAAGTTACTAAAATAATCTGGGCCAAGGACTAGTTCTCCAATAAAACAAAATAATTAAGCCATACTCAATTAGAGTGATTTTCCCCATAAAAATGTGGTCTCATTATATATCTATCATCTATCGATCATATATCTAAATATCTATCTATCGTTGTATCTACCTATCTATCTATCTCGGTCCTTTAAGATTACCCAATATAACATTCTTGTTTTCCAGAGGGGGATTCCAAGGCCCAGAGAGATTAATGTCTTGTCTGTGACCTTGTAGCTGGTAACTTGCAAGGGTCTAAGGGCTTCTGACTTAACGGGTGAGCCTAGGAATCCTATACACTGTACTCAGAGCTAAAATGCAGAAGGCTTCGGGAGACCTTTCCTGGGAAATGATAGGTAAGGAGATTAATATTTTAATTTGTACTCTTCTCAAATACTCAAGATACGGGGGTCTTCTGACTGTTCTCTTCATTACACATTGGTGTTTCTCTCCTCTGAGCTTGCTCATGTGTGCCTTTTGGTTTTGCCAGGACACGGGGTTGGGGTGGGAGTCTTTTAATAATTTCCGCAGCAAGTCTCCAGCCGGTCTGAGGCTGTGACTGCCCTCAGTAGGAGAGAGACGTGAGGGAGGCTTATGTGAGAAGCCCTGAGGAGACGTGCGCTGGTGGTGAACCGTTTTTCAATGCATCAGGCTTTTCCGTAGTTCTTGTTTGTTTCTCAGAGAGTTTGCGGGAGGAGGAGAGTCAGAGAAATAATGCCTATTTTTAGGGCAATTGAAAAGAACAGGGGAAGGAGAAATTTAAATATTTGTAATATTTTAAATAAGTAACAGCCTCATTATCATCATCATTAACATAAATAGGATCTGTTAGAGGGGCAGATGTGCCAGACATTTTGGGGGGGTAGCTTGCATACATTACCTCATTTAAATTCACATGAGTTCTACAAGGTGGGTATTATTAGCTCCATTTAAGAGATGAGAACACTTTGGCTCAGAAAGTTTTAACAGCTAACTCAAGGTCATTTAACTACACTAGCTCTGTTCGGGGTCCTTGCTAGATAGTGGAATATGTAGTAGATAATTCAACTTGCCCATAAAGCTCCCCCAAACACATCTTGTATTCTAGACTTTTCTTTTTCAAGGGCTTCATTTGTCCACAGAGCCATGAGATCACCATGTGAGTATAATAAGATAATGGAATGGCTTTTTTTAGTATGACTGATGGAAATCATGCCATGTAGTTATACATTACGTTCATTTTGGAGACGCGTTTCAAATTTTACACACACCACTGTGGCCGTAATGAGAGCTCTCTTAACTCATCCATATTTTCATACCTTCGGGTTCTTGGCATGCCCTTGATCGCCAGTGTGATACTGCAGCCGTCCGAAGGACTGACTCTGTTTCTTGGCTCTTCTGTCTGGGCACCTATCCTCTTCTGGATTCTATTCCAAATGTCTGACTTGATCTTTAGTTACAGTTCTCCATGGACTTGCCACAGCCAAGCTCACCCTGAACCATACTTCATCAGCTGTGTACTGCTGATGTATTCCTGACTCGTACTCATTTCCCTCGGCACGATCTCTGCTCTCAGTTTATTGCCAGTTAAAGGAGCCTTTGCATTGGTAGAGCCCTCTGTTCCATGCTTCTCATCTCCTCTGAAATTCCACTGTGATCCGCTGTTTGCCTACATTATTTTCTGTTGTGTTGTCAATATTGAGTTTCTACATATAGGAAATATTGGCACATGAAATTTGCCTAAATAGCATAGATGAAATATAAAATATGCACCATAATATGCATAAACATATATTTAATAAAAGCCTATTGGATACAAAGGGAGTTTAGATGTCTTGGCAAAGCGGTTTAAGTCATGATTTAGTCAACCTCTGCTACATACATCAATACCCCGATTAACAGGCATAAAGATCTTAAGCCAAAAGACTCCTTCTTATAACCCAAAGTTAGAGGAACTGACAGCATAAAAAGATCTAAGGATCTACATTTTTCTGAAGCCCTCAGATATCAAGTTTTTCTTGTTATCTAGTCACCTTGAAACACATTATATGCTAATCACAGTTACCAAGAATCACAAAACAAGGATAGTAAAATATTTATTATCTGCAGAGTTCAGTTTACATTATTAACCCACTTTTCTCTCATTTCTCAAGAACTTATATGTAATTTTTGACCTTTCAAGTTTGGAAAGAGCTATTTTGATCTTAGAACACCAACAAAGCAAACACTGCTTTAGTCTCTACTTGCAGTTTATTCTGCTAATTTAGCGATTAGCGGCCACTCAGAACCATTAAACACAAATCCAAGAGCTGAGCTACACACTTTCAACAGCCTTTGAAGTCCCTTCATTTTGCAGAATGGCTAAAATTGAAGTGCTCATTTCCTGAATAGGGTTAAGAGTTGAGTGTTACTGTAACTTTATTTCAACTTTCCAGTTTCTTACAGTTATAGCACTGGGGTATAAACTTGGCAATATAAATTAGTGGAAAACCTCCAGACAGGTAGTGTGGCCACAATGGCTTTGCTACTGGCTGGCCAAGTGGCCCTGCGCAAATTATAATTTCTTTGGGCTTCAGTTTCTTCATTTGGCATGAGAGATGATTGAACTAGACCCAAAGGACCCTTGATGTCTCTTACATTCTTTATTATGTGTCTACATAATGTACACACATTCATGATACTTACACAATCTACACATGCCGTTATATGCACACAGATGAGGGTGCAGCACTTTAAATAAACTTGATAACTCAGAATTAGATCATGACTTGCACTTTGTAGAAATGATTCTTTCCGAAATGATTCATTATGTGGTTGCTGTAAGTCAGAAGTAGGAAATATGTGACTCTAGACAGATTTATGTCTAAACTTAATTTAATTCGGTTAATGGGGTAAATATTTCATATGCTTGCGATTGTTAAATCACGAGATAGCCTTAAAAACATTAAGTGGCTGTACCTAAAAGGGGACAAGAAGAGGCCAATACTCCATTAATCTGTTTCTCTGCTTCAGTTCAATTTCCTTTTTTTTCTTTATCTTTTTCTGTTAAATTACTGGTATAAATACTTTAAATATATGTAATATATGACTTTAATACTTTTTCTGATTATTAAAGTAACATGCTCGTTGTGGAATGTTTGGGGGAAAATGGAAAAGTTGGCAGAAGGAAGGAAGGAAAAAAAGGTCAATCAAATTCTAACAGTAATTGCTGTTAACAATTTGGTATATTTCCTTTCAGCATTTTTTCCTGTTTTTATATGCATGGAATCATACTGTTCTTTGTGTTGCTTTTTTATTGGACATCACGGTGTAAGAGTTTTTTAATGTTATTAAAATTATTGGTAAACATAATTTTTTAGGTTATTTAGCATTCTGTCGTACAGCTGTGGCATAATTTACTTAACCGCCTTCTTACTGTCGTCCATTTAATTACTTTCAGTTTTTCACTATTATAAATGATTCTGCAGTGAACATTTTGGTGTACAAAGCTTTTCTGTCTGTATTTTACACTATTTCTTTAGGATAGATTCCCAGAAATTGAATTACAGGGTCAAAGGCACAAACATTTTTAAGAAGGCTCTTAATCTATAATGCTGGATGGCTTTTTCAAAATGTTATTTTTAATCACTTTACACTCCCTACAGCAATATGTGAGAGTGCCTTTTTCTACCATAGTCATAGCTATTCCTCTCTAGACACTAAATAAAGACTTTCTGATTTGATAGGTAAAAATTGTACTCCACTGCAGTGTTAATTTTTATTTCTGTGATTAGGGGCAATACTCATGTTTTTTAATCATCTTTAGTTTCCCTTTTGTGAAATTTCTGCTCATATCTGCAGTACATTTTAAGTTTTTTATTATGAACATAATTTTGTATTATCGGTATATAAATCAGATGAGTACAAACCTTTTTCTTTCTTTAAAAATGTCATATTAAGTTGCTTTTCTCTTTGTTCTTGGTTGATTTTTTTTCTGTTGGTCATTAGTTTCTCAAATCATAGTTTTAAATAGCAAGCTGTCATGGTGTGCTTCTGCGTATGTGGCTTTCAAATATTTGTGGAATAAGCTTATAGAATTGGGTTTTATGTGTAGCTTTCCAGGTGCATGTCTGGTAAATAAAGTGAGATTTGCTTATGTATATCATTTCACAGATTTCCAGGTACCTCACATGTAGAGTCTGCAACCTTAAGTTTTTGCAAGTTGGCCTTAGTTAATGATGATTAAATAAAGAATTTAATGAATGTTTTTCATCTAATAATCTGGTATATTTTCTCCTTTATTTTTATGGATTATTTGATTTGGAGTTTATATTGCTTTTTTAATTAACATCACAAGTTAAGGATTTTTCTATGTTACTAAAAACTGTTTTGGAAATGTAATTTTTCATGGATTCTGCTCCCGCCCTCCCATCTTCCACCATCTGTTTTCCACATCATTCTTCACCACCCTAAGAAAAACAGAACATTTTATTTCTTCGGTAGTTGGCCATATAATTAGAAATCAATGTATGTACAGGCACCATGAATATTTTATTGATAATTGTGTTGAAATAGTGTTGAGTGTGTTTGCTATTTTAAAATATGGCTGCTCTGAAGTAATTCAAAAGCTGTTTGAAACAATTTAATCAAATTTATTTGTATAAAAGCACTTCGATATGAGCCAAGTGTTAGTCATTGATCACTGCTGATCAGGTCATTTGAATATTGAACAAAGCCCAGCACCAATTGATTGATCCTCAAGGGATGAGGTGGGGTGGTTTTGGTTGGGTCACAGCTGAGCTCACTCATCCCTCCCTGATGACTGTTGCCCTGAGCTCTGAATCCACTGGTTCCCTGAAAGAGAATGTGTTTTCAGGATGTCAGGTGAACCAGTTTGTATCAAGTTTTAGGATTCATTCTCTTAAACCTTAGCAATATTATGTCTTCTTGGAGGGCTAACTAGATAACCTTCACCCCTGGAGAGACTTCAAGAGAACTGTGTGATCAGTGGGGCCACGGTTGGCCCCTGGGACTCCTGTTGGGAGCTCTGGCACCCCCACCATATTTTCATGTACTACAAGAGTGTGTTTTTGTGTTTAACCAAGAGAAGTGTCTTTGTCCAAGGTGGTAGTCTCTGACTTGCTTTTACCACTTCTGCAGAACTAAGAGGAAAGAACGATTGTTGGAGAATAGAGAGAACAGGAGGGATGACTTCATTCTGGTCTGCGTGCTGTTTTGGCTCCCAGTGCTGGGAATCTTGGGCCCTCACCAGTCCCCTGGGTCACTTACAGAGTTTCATTTATTGTATTCCTAACATAGAAGGGACACTCTAGCCCAACGTGATATTTCATTATAAGAATTGGAAATAGTTTTTAAAAATAATATTGTTTAGCCTTGGCTGCTGTGGCTCAGTGGATTGAGTGCTGCCCTACAAACAGTAGGTTCGCTGGTTCCATTCCCAGTCAGGGCACATGCCTGGATTGTGGACTGGGTTCCCAGTAGGGGGCGAGTGAGAGGCAACCACACGTGGACATTTCTCTCCCTCTCTTTCTCCATCCTTTCCCCTCTCTAAAGAATAAATAAATAAATAAAATTAAAAAACAAACAAAATAATATTCTTTAAAAGGACACTAGGACTAGAGAACCATGAGGATATTTGATTGAATTTGACATATAAGAATAAATACAAATTAGAACCAGGCCATTGGGAGGTGGGACTTCCTATTCCTTTCTTCCCCTGTGTTATTATATCCCTGAATAAAAACTTTTTCTTAGAGTTAATTTAAGTACCTCACCTTGATGTTTTGGGACAGTTGTGTTTATAGCCTATGAAATTTCAGTTCAGTTCATTTAATAATTATTTGTACATAAACTACTAGGATGGTTTCTTTGGGTTTGAATCTGTCCTCTATCATTTTTAATGGTAAGATCTTAGGCAAATATGACTGTCATGTGAGGAACCAGTGATGTGCCCGTGTTGAGTACAGAGCATGGTACCTGGTACAAAATAAGTGCTAAGTGAATATTAGTTGCTATTATTATTATTATTATTATTAGATTGTAGGACAAGACCTATCTTACCTTTATATTTTTGATAAAAGAGTGCCTTGTATGTGGTAGGCCAATAGTTGTTGGATTTGATCAGTTTCCTCGGTAGCTTGTCTTGGGTCTGAGCACATCTTTCCCTTGTAGTTTGATGGTTATGGTGATAGCGGTGGTGGCTCTGGAAACACGTGTAAGGTACATGCAATTTACTATTCTGAGGCTAAATAGGGGATTCAGTTTTTCAGGAGCCGGTCTGATACCTTTTACCAGAATCTTTGTAAATTTTACTTTAAAAAGCTTTGTAAACTGCATTTTTTCCTTTAGAAAGGCTTTATGGCTATATCTGTACAGTACCTGAGAACATTTAAATTTCAAGTTACTAGGGAGACTGTCAGAGTCCATGATGTTAAGGATAAAATTCCAAATTGGCAGTGAAATAGTGTGACCCTCATTGCGTTTGTAGCTCACCTATTGAAAGCCACTAACTAATGTTTTGGAATGACCATTGTAGGTTTAAATGTATTTCAGTGGAGCCTGTAATTTTCTTAGGGCTTTGAAGCTCAGTGAAGTTGCAAGCTGGTCAGGACTTTGAAAGGAGGAAGGGGAGAACATGGATGCAGGGGAATGCAAGGAAGATGCTCTTTCTTCTTGAATAGGAATCACAGTCCCATTAAAAGAAAAATGCCAGTCTTGGCAAAACCCACAAATTTGCATATTATTCACATGCATTTGCATACTGAGTTCAAGGGGTTCTATCTTCAAGTATGTAAAATAAATTGTGTAATCTGCTGCAATTGTGTTCCAATTCAGTCTCCTGGGCATTGCACAAATGAAATACATAACATGTTTAAAAATCACATTTCAGAAGATGAACGATGTCAATCAGCTAAAGGAAGCTGCACATTAGTAATACTGACAGAGAGCAGAGAGTGGTTTGGCTGGAGTGCAAGACCAGGAAAGCCACTGCCCTCGAATCTCTCACCTACCAGACAAGCCTGCTCCGATGGGTCCCGGACCCATGAGTTTGCTGCTTCAGAGACTATGGTGCCCAGGGTACTGCCTCTCTCCCCTATTGGAAAATCTGCATGGTAGCCAAGAAATAATGTGGGGGAAACATAATTCCGTATATCTACAAGCCTTCCTACAGCACCTCCTCTCAATTCCTTAGCAGTTTACATATCCCCCCAGTATGGCCTTCAGCAGACCTCTCGAGGTCTGTCCAAAAGGTATCCAGCCGTGTAATATGAAAAGTAGAGATATTTATTGAGGAAGATATATGAAACATTGTACATAGGGCAGTGACACCTCAGTCCTCTTCAAAGGAGGCACCTTGGGACCTCACACAGTTCTCCCAACTGCAATATGATGTTTCTTTTGCTCTGGGAGCAGAGCCGTAGAATGAACTTTGCCATGACACATTTCATGCCAAGATCCTGCATCAAAATCTCGGACACAGTAGTTTTTGGAACCCCAGAGCAGCTTTAGTTCTCTGTCAGTCATCAATCTTTGTTGATTGCAGTCCATACATATTCAACACTCTCAGGTGATCTGCTTGTTGCAGGCCTTCCAGAACATGGATCACTTTCAACAGATTCCTGACCGTCTTTGAAGCATTCGTGCCAAACTTTTAGTTGTGCTGCACTCATTGCATCATCCCTGAAAGCCTTCTGAATCATCTGAATAGTTTCTGCAGAAGAATGTGCAATCTTAATGCAAAATTTGATACAGATTCATTGCTCTACTCTCTCAGTCATTTTGAATGCGATGGCCACACAGTACACATGCTCACTTAACAGTGTCTAACGCCCCCAATGCCTAGTACAATTAAGTCATCATCATTCACACATGTGCATTCCCCGCCACTCTATTTGGCTGCCAGGTTACATCAGTGCTGCATAAACTGTTCTCATTGTATTAACAATGGCTGGACTTTTTCCAGAGAGACATCCTATGCTCTAGATAAAACATGAAACACTCTTGTGTTTGCTATGTAAATGTTGCTTTATGACAAGTGCGCTGGCTTCCTTTCCAACCAGATTGGTGCCCCTCAGCCTCACTTACGTAGACATTCTAGTGCTGCCTGGTCAGATGGAGTAGTGGTGGTAGCACCAACCAACCAGTAACCAGCAGACAGTCAGATTTTAATACCCAATTTAGGCTCAGCAGTTTACATATCCCCCAGGATGGCCTTCAGCAGCTATAGTGTGATATGTAGGCGATTCAGAGTGCACAAGTTCCTGAAGTCTTTTCCTTTCTAGAAGTGATAGCTAGGTGGGCAAACTTCATGGGATGTTAAAACCAAAAGGTCTGACAGAACAGACAGACGGGGCAAGAGGAAACTACTGAAGGAAACAATGGTGCATTGGTGACAAAGAGCTGCAAAATATCCAGGAACGAAGGACATGCATTCCTACTAGTGTTGAAACAGCCTCCTGAATGTTTCAAGTCCATAGCCTACGAAGATTTGACTTTAAGATGTCATGGCATGTTGGTGGTAGGCATTGGGTAAAATGGGGGATGAAGATGATGAGTGAGATCAGGGGAAGGAGGACCGATCCAGCAGTGGAAATAGCTTTGAAAAGAGATGGGATGGAAGATGCACCAAATCATAGGATCCAAACAGGCACAAGGAACTTCTGGTCTGAATCCATCTTTTACTGAGCATTGGGAGAGCCTTGTATTATTCTCTTGGAAGGAAGAAAATGGCAAGCATCAAGCCAGAGGGTCAGGGATCTGGTTGGTGGGCTGGAGTTTTAAGGCAAGCTTCTAGCTGTAGTAGGAGATTGTAGATCAGGGAGGTGGAGTAGGACAGCCATCTGGTCAGCATCAGCCCAGCAGAGGCTGGTGGTGGGCAGCAGGGTCTCAGTTCCTCCCAGGTGGTGATGACAGAGGGTAGGAACCATTTCAGTTCCCATGAAATGGAGAGTCCCAGACTATTGCTTTCATCGGACTTTGCTTAGAAGCTTAGGAAAGATGAAGTCTGCCAACAAGGCCGAGGAATGAAGGGGACTGATAACGAGCTTTGTTTCCCTGATGGTGCATCTCTGTGCCTGTTACTACTGGGCATTTTCACTTCCCAGGCTCATAGGGTGAGACATGCACTTCATTTTTTTTGTCATTTGAGGGAAAGCTAGGTATATGCCTGTTTCACTAGGTGCCCAAATCCATTGTTGGTGCCATTCAATAAACTTCAGGAAGTTGAGAACAAAAGCAATCTGGAAAAATATGGGTTTGGCATGGTCTTGGGGAACAGGAATACTTTACTGCTATTCACATTCTGATTTTACATTCTAGCCTCCTTTTTCATTTTTAGGTAAGTCACTTAACCTGTTGCTCTTGGTTTGTCCATTTATAAGATGGGTGTTTAATACATGCACACTTTACAAAGGTTTTATGAAAATTCATTAGGTACAGTTTATAAAGCAGTTGGCAGATGAAGCACTAAATTTTAAGTTGGGTACTTACACTGTGCTTATCTAAGATTTCCTTAGCAGGCTCAGATATGGATGGTTTTTTATGCACTTTTCTTTGCTAGAGTTGTTATATAGATTCATTTTGGGTTAAACACAACTGTCTCTTTGTCTTCTTTTGTACTCATTTCACGTAATCCCTCTTCCTCTCTCATCTCTCTGCCTTCTTTCCAGTACCAGGTCAGCTTATTTTATTGTTTGCTCAGCTGACTTAGAATTGGGACAGTGGAGTCAACTTGCTTGTAACAGTGATTGCAGGTGGACTGTCAACCTTATCAGTCCAAGGCCAAGCCCACAGAAACTCAGAGGGTCATTGTCACCATACACTTGAGGACATGACGTGATTTCTGTCACATTTCAGAGGGAAGGTGCTGTATAAATAAGATACCTAGCCACAAAGCAGGCTTCAGAAGGAAATTCCTAAGAGCTATTGGCCCAGAGAAGCATTTATTGGCCTTCTCCCCTTTTCGAGACTGCTCCAATGAAATAAAATACATGAGATCTACAAACTCCCAGTCTTCATTACTCACTTTGCATAATTATTACTTGTCCTAGATGAGTGGGTAAGTGTAAGTAAGACTGAAATAAATCCCCAAAGTGTTCTGAAAGCAGGTTGCATTGACTAAGAATTCAATTATTCTTTTAAGAGTTTGATTTTTTAATTTAATTTTTTTCTGCTTTCATTCATACCATCTTTTTAAAAATAATTTTCCCCCTCACCTGAGGACATTTTTTGTTGCTTGTAGAGACAGGAAGAGGGGAAGGGGAGGGGGAGAGAGAGACAGAAAGAGAGAGAGAAAGAGAAAAGAAGAGCAACACTGATGTGAGAGGGAAGTATCCACCACTTGCCTCCCATACCCACCTCAAGCAGGGATCAAACCTGCAACCTAGCTGTGTGCCCTGACCGAGAACGGAACCCGCAGTCTTTTGGTGCTTGAGACGATGCTCCAGCCAACTGAGCCACCCAGCCAGGGCAATGTTACCTGTTTTTTAAAAAGTTTTTAAAAAGTGACTTATTCAAATTTGTAAAATCTGTTTTCTATTTGTTTTTGTTTCTTCAGTATCATTGAAAGATTTTTCAAAAGCATTTCAGCTATTTTTGTAATAATGTTTCCAGTTTGAAACTTAATTTGCTTTCCTATGCTGGCTGCTCCCTATTTGAGTGGCTGTATAGGGTTGAGAGTAAGAGCATAAATGCTAGAGATGTCTGCCTAAGTTTGTATCCTAGTTCCTCCATTTAGAAGTAGTGTAACCTTGGGTCAGTTACTTAACTTTTCTATGTCTCGATTTATTCATCTGTTAAATGGGATTAATAATAGCATCTGCCTCATCAGGTTGGGTAAAAATCAAGTGAATCACCACATATAAGGCACTTGGAGCATGCATATTACACAGGAAGTACTATATAAGTGTTAAGGAATGGGGATTTCTTCCGTGTACCTCTGTTATGGTACTGCCATGCCCTAAATTATTTGGTTGAGAAACACTGGAGCTGGCTTGGGTTGGAGGGGGGTTATTGTAGGGCAGTGATTATGGGCCTCTAGGGGAACCTGGGTGGGTGGAGGGATAATACTGGACAGCCTGCAAGAACCAAGGCAGCCACGTACCTTGTCTCCTTTCTCTACTGGTTGTAGGAAGTCTGACGTCTTGTTTCTGCTTCTCTGTTTTTGCCAGTCTTCTGTTTCTTTTTGCCACCTGGCCCTTCCTGCTTTAGCAGCACCCCTCAGCTCAAAGTCACTCACCCCAAATCACAGCCTTAAGCCTGCAAGTCTATGTTACTTTGAGAATCCATTGCCCGCAGATAACTTACTTAGCTTCTCTGCATTTAGATTCCAGTTTTCCTAATTGGTTAGGCACCCAGCCCTGGTTCTGTGAGCAGAGGGAGTGGAGTGAGGTGGCGCCGTGGGGACGGTGATACATTGTGTGCTTCTCCCGAGGCAGCTTCTGTATGAATTTCTATGTGGCTTTTCAAAGCCATGAGATGAACTGATGAGATGAACTGATTTTGAAACGTTCTACATGAAAAATAAAAATAAAACTACCACTTAGGGGAAGTAGAGATATATAAGATATAAAAATTAAATGCTGTTAAGTCACAACTTACTGTTTTGGTAAGATCATACAGTTCATTGGGCTTTGTTAAAGAAGAAGTCTTTTAGCTCTTAGGTCAGAATATATAAGTTAAACCAATTATTCCTATGGAAATAAAAAATTAAATTTAAAATCTAATAAAATTGAACATGTGTAAAGAGAAGAGTTGTGCATGAGATGAACTGATCTATTTTATTCCCTTAAAATAGACTAGTCATGACCGTAGTTTAGAAAACACCACTCTGAGACTTGTGTGTACCGGTGGATTGGGCTGGGGAGCAACGGGCTTCCCTGCGTTCCTCCAATCAGGACTTCTCTGTCTTTGGTGCACAACAGTATCCCTTGGGCGTTTGTGAAAAACGCAGATTCCCAAATTTTATCTCCAGAGACTCTGCGTCGCCTGACCTGGGTCAGACCTGGGCATCCACAGATTTTGCCAAGTGACCAGGTGTTTCTCAGGCAAGTTGCTTGCAGATCATATTTGGAGAAACACTGCAGTAAATATGTGTTCTCTCACAAACTATATACCTTGCCCTTCTTTCCCCCGACTCTGTGCATGAATTGTCTGCTTTATGATCAACTGTATTCCAAAAGTCAGTTTCGGAGACTCTTGTTTAAAACTTAAGGACATCACCTCTTTTAGGGAGTTTGGTAGATTTCTAGGCCAACATGTATAAAAGCCCAGTTAAGTTTCCCTTTAGATTTTGTTACCAGTACTTCTCAAACCCTGTAGCTGGCAGCAGTGGTGAGTGAGGTGGGGCTCCGGAGGTGGCTCACAGGCGAGGGGCAGCGATGGCAGCCCCCAGCAAGGTCGGAGAGAATTTATGTGGAGAGTGAAGTGGACGCTGAAGGAAGAAGAGTGAAAATCCTCACAGTAATGGAGAGAAAGAGCTAGTCTGGGGGAATTTCCAACCACACCCAGGTAGATAGGAAGATCTTAAATATGTGTTTTTGTGCTTTCAATTTAGAGAGAGATTTCATCTTCATTTAGTTGACACTGAAGTCAGTTTTTTGACTCTGACTAATCTATTTCTATGGGGAAGGGACTGATTACAAAGGAGTAGAGGGAACATTTAGGGTGATGGAAACATTCTATATCTTGATGATGGGGATGTTTGCATACTGTATACATTTGTAAAAACTGATAGAAATGTATAGTTAAAGGGGTGAATATTAATGTATGTAAATTACACCTCAGTAAACTAGACCTAAGAAACAGAATTTTGTTATTAGTTAAAATTTACATGCTGATGTATGCATGAACGAGTACTTTGTCAGTTCCATTTAGTAATAACAAACCTCCACATTTGCTTAGTACCTTTCAATTTATAAGCTACATTCATACCTATTTCCTCATGTGAGTCTCATAAGCCTGTGAAGTAGGCATTCTTGTCCACATGTAGAAGAGAAGCTACTTCTTTGAGGTTCAGAGAGGCTAAGTGATGTGCTAAAGGTCACATAAATCTTTTTGAAACCCGGTGGGCTTTCCCTACTGTTAATGCCTTTTAAAAATAGATTACATTGGCCAATTTTGAAAAAAAATTCTTGGTTTTCTTTATGGCCAACTTGGGTGCTCTTTCTTCCCCTTGATTAGCTTGGAATTCCTGCTTTGGTCCAGACCAACTCCAGGGAGCTTCCAGGTACTTCACTCAGTCCCCTCCCCTATCACACACCCTCTGTCAGAGTGCTTCCAACTTGTCCCAAGTGTAGATCTCCTGGGAGAACGCTCTTGACAAGCCCAGAGTCACCCAGGACACCCATCTCGTCCTCTTCTTCTTGACAAATGGTATACACGCTATAGCTTGTGTCATGTGTAACCAGCTGAGCTCTCTATAATTTTTCATCTAACTGTTGGATAGATTTGTGTAAGAAAGAGCTTGTTGACTCTGGATGAGAAGACAAACGGGAACTTGGAGAACTGGTGTGGAAATCAACGAGTGCACGGCTGGGAGAAAAATGAGTGAATTTCAAGGCATGAGATTAATTAGGTGCCGGTTAAGGGCTTAGCATCTACTTTCATCAAACTCTGTGGAGCTCAGAGTGGGTCAGTCATGTTTCTGTCATCACTCTACTACATCAAACTACATCACTACATCTCTATGTAGATTTCTAAGGGAAGAGGAGACTAGGAAATAAGACGTCAGGTTTTAAAGAAAGAAAAATGTAGTTTGGTGCAGAAGATAATTCTGATGAGGGGTCTTCCGATGTGGAATGAGAGAAGCAGCCAGAAGAAGGGTGGCCGTATGAACACATTAGGACTTTGCATCAGCTGATGCAGAGGGAATCTGGTGCTGGAATAGAGAAAGTAACAGGTTTGACTTAGACCTGAATATAAATTAGACAAAGGGAAATGACAAGGGCGCGTGAAGAGCTGTGAAAACGTTCAGACATGTTAACCTTGAGGTGATGCCAGGCAACTAAACAGATGTATGAAAGTGTAAAGCTAGGCCTTTCTTTAAAGGTTAGGAATGAATAAGATTTGAGTCACTGACTCTGTTGGGGGAGGGGGAAGTGTAGGAGCCGTGGTTAAATTCTGGGTGGAAAGGAAGCCTTGTGAAGAGACAGGGTAAGGAAAGAACACGAGTGGCCCAGAGAAGGTGAGAGAATAGACAGAAAGACCCCCAGAGACCATCCGGTGCAAGAAGACCAGGGGAACGCAGAGAGGTGAAGTGCTGAGGGAGCCGGTGACGTGGGGAAGGAGCAGGTGACAAATCTTGTCAAGCGCAGTCGGGGAAAATTAAAACAGCGGAAAAAGGGAGGCAACTGGAGCTGTTCATGAACATATTGTTAGTGACTCGTGTCAAGGTAGTTTTTGTAAAGTAGAATGGATGAAGGCGTGAATTCACTCAAAAAGAATTCCAGAAGAGGAAATTTTAAGGAAAGGAGAAGACAGATTTAAGAAGCAAGGTGACGAATGAAATGACGAGGATGGAGCAGGAGAGGCAAAATCATTGAAAGCGAGATATTTTTCCTCTCTCTCGAATACACACACACATTCCTGCACACAGCTGGACTCACATAAAACCTTATAGATATTTATCAGCCCAAATGAGGCAAGAAAGAAAAAGGCTGCCTAAGGATGAAGGATTTCAATGAATTTATTGAAGATAGAGAAGTTGATAAAATGATACAGGTTTCAAGTGTGTAATTCTATAATGTATCAACTGTATATTGTACTGTGTGTTCGCCTGCCAAAGTCTAGTCTCCAATCCAGAGAATAGACTGACAACTGTCAGAGGGGACGGCCTCTGAATGAGCAAGTGAAAGTAATGGCCAGGAAGAGCTGAGGGCGTAGACTTAGAGATGAGAGGAGAAAGGGACGTCTTTTTTCAGGCAGCAGTCCAGGGTCGTCGTATTTAGGTTCACAGTACCCCAGGGAAATGTTCATGTTGAGAAGAGCACTGTTTCCATGAATACTGTTTCAATCAAAAGCACTTCAGTGAATGGTATTTCATAAGCACTTTGGTTCCTTAATCATTACAAAATTGGGGTCTTAACTTCTCAACAGTGGTGGCTATTATCGAGAAGCAGAGAAGGAATTTCCCTGCTGTAATAAGCTTAGTCTAGTGGACTCCCCAAAGAGGTTTTGAAGGCAGCCGCAGTTTCATTCACCTTGGGAGTTGAAAATAAACTGGTTTTAGTGATCGGGGACCAGTTCCTTCCCCTCCTGTTCTCCCATCATTTCTTGTCACTGCTCTAGCTAAGGGCCTTAGCTGAGCACCCAGATTCCTCTGCATACCTTTTCGGCTTCATCTCCCAACTGCTCTTTCCATGAGTGCTTTCTTCGGGCCAGGCCACTCTGCTTACCGTTTTTGATAAGCTTTGTGCCTCACTGCTTTTCCACCTCAGTGCCGTCACTTCTGTGCTTTTGCTCAAACCAGTTTCTTCGTCTTGGATACTGTTGCCCTCACTATTTAAGCTCAGAGCAGTTTCTCTCTGATGGGCTTCATACTTCTTTATCACCTTCATGACATCTGAAGGGCCAGTGCTGGGGCGTGTGTGTTTCATCTCCATGCCGGAGTGGACAGTCCTGTGGGCAGATGTCAAGTCTTGACTCCCTGAAACACTTTGCTGTGATTCACACGATGGGCCCTCGATAAGAATTTGGACTTCTGAGAGGAAAGGGGTAGGAAGTGGTATGAGGTTGTAACTCCCGTTTTTCGTTTTCAGAATCTATTTCTTCAAGTTCTATTGAGATACAATGGGCATCTAGCACTGTGTGTGTTTAAGTGTAAGCATAATGACTTGACTTACACATATTGGAAAATGATTACCACATAGTTTAGTTAACATCGATCATCTCATATGTCAAAATCTAACTTAAAATGGGAAAGTCGCAGATTCCCTGAGTGTGTGCTCCCTGTATCTGTGTGTGCAGATCTCTGCCCGTGGATTCTGGCATGACCCGTGGCTGAGTTGAGTCAGGGAAGAGCTTCATCTGGCCTCAGGGGGCATGGAAAAGGGGGTGCAGGTTGTGCCAGCGGCCCCGCCCTGTTATTTCTGTGGTGACGTGCACATGGCAATTTAGGACCAACGTACATGCTCTTCTAACTGTAAAAATGCTGGATTCAGAGAAGGAACAGTTACTTGCTTTTTAAAAACAATACAAAATGTGAAGGGTGGCCAAATTGCAACTATATCATTATCATTGCAGCAAGGAATTCACAAATATTTTTTCATTCCTTTCACTATTTAATTTTTTCCCACATGTTAAGAAAGCAAAAATACAAAGTTGTGTCATATGTTATCACCTAGAAATATCACCTTTATGTTTTCTTATGCTGCTGTATTTATTTGTTTAAAATTTGGCTTATAATTTGACAGTGAAAATTGATTCTAAAACTTGATGTTTTTCCTGAAGCAGGTTCTGATCATATCAAAGAAAGAAAAGAAATAAGGGCTCATTACCAGTTTGTTTCTTTAGCACAGTAAAGTCCGACTTAATGAACACGTTTTCCTCCATGAAAATGCTCTGCCTTTCTCTGGATTGTGCTTTGTAGTCATTCTGATAATTGCCCGATGTATTTTTCTGATTCCCATCCTTTTACATTCCTCACTTTGAAGGCTTTTCTCTTGAAATATTCTACAGATGTTTATTTGTTCTTCGCAGAGCTCCAGGCTCCCGAAGAGCATTACTGCTTGTAGTGCTGCTAACTAGGATCTGAGGACAAGCATGAAGCATGATCAGGAGAGGGAGGCAGGCCGGTGGTGGTGGAATTCAGGTCCTGCTTCTGCCGTTGAAACCTGAGAGGCTCCTAGGCGTTATTGTGGAATGCAGGAGGAATCTGCAGCACATATGACAGAGCAGGAAACAGACGGCACCCTCAATTTGTTCAACTTGAAGAGGGCTTAGAAAAAAGACGGCCAAGTTGTGGGGCAATGCACAGAAACCACAAGAAGAGGAACAGTGTCCTAGAGCTAGGAGCAGCTTGGCGGAGCTGCCACCACCTGCAGTAACAAAGGAGGAGAGTGGGAGCAAATTTCAGAATGTGTAGGGGCAGCTGTGTGGAGAGAGATGTGTGGAGAGGGACGTTTTATGGAAGCTCTGACCTTTGGTCAAGTGATACATCCAACCCAGAGTAAACCCACAGGGAGGAAGCACAGGGGTCCGTAGTCTTAACCTTCTCGTTGCCTCTGGGCTGTTTCCATGCTCTTTATTAGTCAAACCCAGCTGGAGGCCAGAGGGCTAGAAGTCCATTGATGTGCTCCAAACAGGTCAGCCTCCCAGGGTTCAGGGTAGAGAAGCAGTCTTGAGTGGGGAATGGAAGACAAGGATCCACAGAATTTTGAAGTTGGAAGAGACTTTGAGAGCAGCCAGTTTACTTCTTTTATTTTACAGCAAAGAAACTGAGCCACAGAGAGGTTGAGTAATTCTAAGTCCCATGACTTGCCAGTGGCAGGATTGTAATAGGGTCTGAGGTTTCCTGGTCCCTAGTTCTGTCCCTTGTACTACAGCATTCTTCTTATATAGTAATTTGAGAGGACGGGGGGAAAGAGGAGCAAGGGCAAGTTAAATTAGAGACGTTTTGACTTACGATTAATTCTCTGAGTAGGTGTTCAGATCCACATGTGATCTTAGAGGGGTTTAAGCAGGTTCAGAATTCAGGTATGGTTGGTTGTGTGACTAACAGATATGTACATTGATGCCAATAATAAAGATGGCATTTTATATTAAGCAATATATGACTGCATCTAGAATTGGCCTGATAACCAGGCAGCTCCAATGACGTGGCTTTTGTTCCCTATGGATTCTGGCCTTGCTACCATGCTCTCTTTGAGGTCTTTTTTGGCATCAGAATCTTGTTTTAGACCTAGGCTCTGCTTGAAGGCTGAATCATGTTCGGGTGTCATGCTTCATCAGCAGAACCATCTTGGAACTGAGAGACTAAGGGAAAGAGGGCTAATTTGTACACATAGACACTTGTCACTTGCATATGAACTGATTCATACATACATGTACATGTGCAAATAAATAATCAGCTAGATTGGTAATTATCAGCTAACAACATTGACCTAGGAATGATCCTTACATAATGCCAATACGTTGGAAATGGTATTGGCATTTATGGTAGTTCCCTTCATGGTATAACCCTTGGGAACGCAGGACCTAAAACAACGCCTTCAATTATGTGTCAACAGAGATAGAGAAAGGCAACTCATTATTGGTATTCTTTGGTACTTATTTACTGGTTCATTCATTAATGTCATCAACAAATGTTCATTGAACACTTAGCATATCCAGACACTCTGCTAAGTACTGGAGATAGATAAGGAAAACAGATGTAATCCTCTGATGAAGTGAGATGCTCTCACTTCATCAAAGTTTGCAAGAAAAGCCATCTTACTAGCCAAAGTAGTGAGGATGGGTTCTCCTTTCCTATATTCCATAAAGGGAGAATCACTATTGGTGAGTGAAGATACGGATTTCAAAGGTAATAAGTGACTATTTTGGTGTCATTGAAATTGTCCTTTTACTGGCACGAAATTCATTGGCTATTTGGTGGCTGCTGGGGAAGGGGAAAGTGGTGAGTAGATGCTGGCTGGCTTTACAATTGAAAATCTATTTCACTAATTGTTTATATTGGAAATCAAGTTGTCACACAGAGACTAACTTTTAAAAATAACCTATTTCTAAGGTCAGTAGAAATTGTACCAAAGTTAGAGAGGGAGGTGGGAGGGAAGGAGTCTGACTCATCTAAGTAATTCAAGGTAAGAGAAGCTCCTCTGTTTCTGAATAGAGTGTATTCACATCCAATGAATAAATATCAGGTACCTGCTATGTGCTAGATGCTTTCAAGTAAACTTTTTAATATTCACAACAATTCTGTGAGGTGAGGATAATAATCTCCATTTTCTAATGAAGAAGATGGGGTCAGGATAATTTAGTTTTACTGCCTCCCCTCCTCTCAATCGAAGTAAGTGTTAAAGCCAAGTTTCCATTCTAGACCTTTTGACTTCGAGGTCATCTTCTTCTTCACTGTATCATAATATCCTTCTAATTAATATTTTATTATTTTTGCAATTTCAGCCTATTGTTTTCATTACATTTCCTGTGCATCTGTTAGCACTTAGCTTGTTACTCTCCTGATCTCCCAGCCAGGATTAGGTGGCCTCCTGTGGAGCACTGGGCATACTCTCTTATAACTCGCCACATTGTACTGTGATTTCCTGTGCATTTGTCTGCCTTGGCCTCCAGGCTAGAGGCTCCATGTAGATTGAATTCCCTTCAGTGTTGGATCCCATCTCCTAGCATGTTCCCTGGCACACGGAAAACATTCAATAAACATTTATCAAATGAGTCCATCCAAAGGAGTCAATCTTCACAGTAATCCTGTAAAAGCAGTTACATAATCTTTTACAAATGAGGAGCCTGAGGATTAGAGAAGTAAATCTGATTCAAGATCACACAGCAAGTTAAGAATAAATGTAAAACCTGTGTTCTCAACTCAAAAGCTATGCTCTTTCTGCCAAACACAGCATGATTATTATTACTGAGTCTGCAGAAGAGGTTTTGTTGAGGGTTGCAGTGACTAGGAATATACCTAGGCAATAGAGCAGGTCATCTCGGGGGGACACCCCAATTTTAAATCTATTTTAGCACAGACTGTTTATCTACAGCTCAGAACACCAGTGTTTTCTGGGTAGGTCTGGTGGTCCCTGTCTCGTACCTGGCCAACCATTGCCCTCCCAATACCTTCCTTTTACCTACTCCCAGATTTCACTGCTGCCCTGTTTCTGTGCTTCTCTTTTTATCATCCACCACCCATTTTCACTGCTCATTCCCCCTTAATAGTCACTGACAAACCAATAATTTTTGTTAACACTTCAAAATGCTATTTTGCTGTTAAACCAATACATGCAATTGCCCTAATCTGATGCCAAATGGTAATAATCAGAATCTGGTTTCAAAAGATTTGGATTTCAGCAGGGCTGCCCACAATGTCCTTTGAGGCATATAAATTCATTATAATTAAGAACCGTGTGCAGATGTTAGAAGAGAAACTTTGAGCAGTTCTGGTGTTTGCTCTTGCAGAATATCAAAGAAAAAAACATGAGTGGCTGTTGCTGGTGAGAGTACAGATAATCAGCTATGTTTGCATCGTAAATTTCTATTAAAATGTACACATATGAAGTAACTCACAATCATTTATTAGTTATCTGTACATCCCTTGTGTCAAGAACTTGGGTGATTGTAGAAGTGATACTTCTGCTTTGTACAGTAACAGGAAAGAACAGCTCCAATAGAAAGGCCTGCATTTAGCCACTGAAAGTGTTCTAGAACAAGGAAGGAGTTCAGGTCTCCCTTAGAGCCAGTATGAATAAGAAGGCTCTTTTGAAAAAAAATTAATCTTTATTGTATTTTTTCCCATTACCATTTAGTCCCCTTATAACACCCCCTCCCCCCAACCATCACCACACTCTTGTCCATGAGTCCTTTTTCCTTTTTGCTCGATCCTTCCATGCCCCTAACCTTATCCCCCACACCCAACTAGCTTGTCATTTGCTCTCCATCTATGAGTGTGTCTCTTTTTGGCTTGTTAGTTCAGTTTGTTCAAGATATTACACATATGAGTGAGATCATATGGTATTTGTCTTTCTCTGACTGGCTTATTTCACTTAGCACAATGTTCTCCAGGTCCACTCATACTATTGTAAGGGGTAAAATTTTCTTCTTCTTCTTCTTCTTCTTTTTTTTAACAGCTGAATAGTATTCCATTGTGTAAATGTCCCATAGTTGTTTTATCCACTCATCTACTAATGGACACTTGGGTTGCTTCCATATCTTGTCAATTGTAAATAACACTGCAGTGAACATAAGGGTGCTTATATTCTTTCAAATTAGTGTTTTGGTTTCCTTCAGGTATATTCTCAGAAGTGGGATCACTGGGTCGAAAGGCAGATCTACTTTTAATTTGTTGAGGTATCTCCATACTACTTTCCACAGTGGTGCACCAGTCTGTATTCCCACCAACAGTGTGAAAAGGTTCCCCTTTCTCCACATCCTCACCAGCACTTGCTGTTTGTTAATTTATTGATGATGGCCAATCTAACAGGTGTGAGATGATATCTGACTGTTGTTTTAACTTACATTTCTCTGATGACTAGTGACATTGAGCATCTTTTCATATGTCTATTGGCCTTCCGTATGTCTTCTTTGGAGAAGTGTCTATTCAGGTCTTTTGATCATTTTTAATTGTGTTGTTTGTTTTTTTGGTATTGAATTTTGTAAGTTCTGTGTAAATTTTTGGCTATAAACCCCTTATCAGGTGTATCTCAGTGAATATGTTCTCACATTCTGTGGTTCTTTTTATTTTATTGATGATTTTCTTTGCTGTGCAAAAATATTTTAGTTTGATATAGTCCCTTTTATTTCCCTTGCCTAGGGAGATATATCTGATAAAATATTGCTATGAGCAATGTCCGAGACTTTGCTGTCTGTTTTCTTCTGCGATTTTTATAGTTTTGGGTCTAACATTTAAGTCTTTGATCCATTTTGAATTTATAATTGTGTGTGGTATAAGAAGAGGGTCTAGTTTCATTTTTCTGCAGTTATCTGTCCAATTTTCCTAACACCATTTATTGAATAAACTGTCTTTAGCCCATTGTATGTGGTTGCTTCCTCCATCAAATATTAATTGACTATAAAGGTGTGGGTTTATTTCTGGGCTCTCTATTCTATTCTGCCATCTATGTGCCTGTTTTTATGCCAGTACCAGGCTGTTTTGATTGCTATGGCATTATAGTATAGTTTGATATTGGGTAGTATGGTTCTTCCAACTTCGATTTTCTTTCTCTGAATCGCTGTTACTATGCAGGGCCTTTTGTGGTTCCATATATATTTTTGAAATATTTGTTCTAGTTCTGTGAAATACATTATTAGAATCTTGATAGGAATTTCTTTGAATCTATAGATTGCTTTGGGTAGTATTGACATTTTAATGATGTTAATTCTTCCTATCTGTGAAGACAGTATGTGCTTCCACTTATTTGTATCTTATTTCTTTCTTCAAGGTCTTATAATTTTCCAAGTACAGGTCTTTACATCCTTGGTTAGATTTATTTCTAGGTATTTTTTATAGCAATTGTGAATAGGATTTTCTTAATTTCTCTTTCTGTTAGTTTGTTATTGGCATATAAAAATGCAACTGATTCTTGGATATTTATTTTGTATCCTGCTACTTTGCCAAATTGATTTTTCAGTTCTAGTAGCTTTTTGGGGTATTCTATGTACAGTATCATGTCATCTGCAAATAATGATAGTTTTACTTCTTCCTTTCCAATTCGAATGCCTTTTATTTCTTCTTCTTCTCTGATTGCTGTGGCTAGGACTTCCAGTACTATGTTGAAAAAGAGAGTGAAAGTGGACAGCCCTGTGTTGTTCCCAATCTTAAGGAGAATGCTTGTAGTTTTTTCTGGTTGAATATGATGCTGGCAGTGGATTTGTCATATGTGGCCTTTATATTCTGTTTAGGTCTATGTTCCTTCTAATCCCACTTTGCTGAGAGTTTTTAACATAAATGGGTGCTGGACTTTATCAAATCTATTTTTGCATTTATTGATATGATCTTGGTTTTTATCCTTTATTTTATTTGTGTGGAGAATCACATTTATTGATTTGCAAATGTTGTACCAACCTTGCATTTCTGGAATATATCCCACTTGATCATGGCGTATGATCCTTTTGATGTATTGCTGTGTTTGGTTGGCTGATATTTTGTGGAGAATTTTTGCATCAGTGTTCATCAGGGATATTGGCCAATAATTTTCTCTTTTTGCTGTGTCTTTATCTGGTTTTGGAATTAGATAATGGTGGCCTCATAAAATGAGTTTGGGAGCCTTCCTACTCTTAAATTTTATGAAATAGTTTGAGAAGGAGAAGTGTTGGTTCTTCTCAGAATGTTTGGTAAACTTCACCTGTGAAACCATCCAGTTCAGGGCTTTTGTTTGTTGGGAGGTTTTTGATTACTGCTTCAGTTTCACTAGGTGTAATGTGTCTATTCAGATTCTCTGATTCTTCCTGATTTAGTTTAGGAAGACTGTATGTTTTTAGGAATTTATCCATTTTGTCCTGTTGTCCAGTTCATTGGCATGTACTTGTTCATAATATTTTCTTACAATCCTTTGTATTTCTTTGGTATCAGTTATTTCTCCTCTTTAAATTTTGATTTTATTTATTTGGGTCCTTTTTCTTTCTTGATGAAGGTTAAAGGTTTGTCAATCTTGTTTTCTTTTCAAAGAAACAGCTCTTGGATTCATTGATCTTTTTTATCTTTTTCTTTTTTACTCTATTTCATTTATTTCTGCTGTGATCTGAATTATTTCCTTCCTTCTATTCACATTGGGCTACGTTAACTGTTGTTCTTTTTCAAATTCCTTTAAGTGTAAAGTAAGATTGTCTATTTGAGCTTATTGTTGTTTTTGTTTTTTTGAGATAGCCCTGTAATGCTATGAATTTCCCTCATAGGATTGCTTTACCAGTGTCACACAGATTTGGGATTAGTGTGTTCTCATTTTTATTTGTTTCAAGGTAGCTTTTGACTTTTGCCTTGATTTCATAGTTGACCCATTCATTGTTTAATAAAATGTTATTTAGCTTCCATGTCTTTGAGTGTTTTTGTGATTGATTTCTAATTTCATAGCATTGAGATCAGAGAAGATGTTTGATATGATTTCAATCTCCTTAACTTTACTGAAACTTATTTTGTATCTTAACATGTAGTCTGTCCTAGAAAATGTTCCACGTGCATTTGAAAAGTATGTACATTCTGCTGCTTTGGGGTGAAATGCTCTGAAGATATCAATTAAATCCATTTGATTTAGTGTGTTATTTAAGGCCATTGTCTACTTTTTTATTGTCTGTCTGGAATATCTATCCATTGAAGTCAATGGGGTGTGAAAATCCCTGAGTATGACTGTATTCCTGTTGATCTCTCCCTTTATGTTCATCAAGATTTGCTTCACATATTTAGATGCTTCTATGTTGGGTGTGTAAATGTTTACTGGGGTTATATCCACTTGTTGGATTGTTCCCTTTATCATTATGTAGAGTCCTTTGTTTCTTACCAGACTTGGTTTTAAAGTCTATTTTGTCAGATGTAAGTACTGCTAGTCCAGTTTTTTTCCTTTCCATTTGCATGAAATATCTTTTTCTATCCCATTACTTTCAGTCTGTCTATATCTTTCTATTTGAGATGGGTCTCCTGGAGGAAGCATTTATAGGGGTCTTTTTTTTCTTTTCCCTTCAGCTACACTGTGTCTCTTGGTTGGAGCATTTAAGCTATTTACATTTTAGATGATTATTGATAGATTTGTCTTTAGTGCCATTTTAGTCTTAGACTATTTTCCTCTATTTTTTTTCTTTCTCTTTTTCTTCACCTTCTTCTTAAAGCAAGCCCTTTAAATGTGTTGCAGTATTGGTTTGGTGTTAACAAACTCTAACTTTTTTTCTTTAAAGTCTGAGAAGTTCCTTATTTCTCCTTCAATTTTAAATGATAGCCTTGCTGGTTAAAGTAGCCTTGGTTATAGGTCTTTGCTTTTCATTACCTTGAATATTTCACACTACTACCTTCTGGCCTGGAATGTTTCTGTTGAGAAATCAGATGACAGTCTAATCGGTGCTCTGTTGTAGGTAACTAACTACCTGCTTTTCTCTTGCAGCTTTTAGGATTCTCTCCTTGTCTTTAAACCTTATCATTTTTATTATGATGTGTCTCAGTGTAGGTCTCTTTGGGTTCAACTTGTTTGGGACTTTCTGAGCTTCCTGGACTTGTGTGTCTTTTTCCTTCATCGGGTTAGGGAAGCTTTTGGTCATTATATCTTCAAATAGGTTCTGGATCCCTTGCTTTCTCTCTTCTCCTCTGGTATTCCCATGATGCAGATGTTGGTATGTTTCATGTTGTCCAAAATGTTTCTTAAACATTCCTCAGGTTTTTAAAATTCTTTTTTCTTTTTGCTGCTCTGCCTGGGTATTTTCTTCTACCTTGTCTTCCAAATCACTGATTCAACCCTCTGCTTCATCTAACCTACTGTTTATTCCTTCCAGTGTATTATTTATTTCAGATATTGCATTCTTTACTTCTGGCTGCTCTTTTTTTATGGGTTCTATGTCTTTTTTCATGCTGTTGAGTATCCTTATAATATTACTCTAAACTCTCTATCTGATAAATTGCTTGTCTCCATTTCATCTAGTTTTTCTTCTGGGGAATTCTCTTGTTCTTTGATTTGGGGTCTGTTTCTTTGTCATTTTGGCTGCTCTATATTTTCTGCCTTAGTTGTTAAACTAATAAGCGATGTGGCCTTAACCTGTAATCAGCAGCCAGGCTTAAGCACCACAGGGTGGTGGTGGGGGGGCACTGCTTCCCTTTAGGCTAATGCCAGTTAGAGAGGGGTGCTCTGCTTGAGAAAGATGGCTTCTGCAGTATGGGGAATGACTCAGCATAGGGATCCTGACAGCTGTTCCTTCAGTTCTCTGCCTAGAGCTACCAACCCCAGACTCCTCCAGCATCTGTAGTCCACTCTGCCCTCCCTCTGCCAGAGCCCAGGGTAAGTGGCTTCAAATGAAATTTTGTGGGTTGGCCTTCTAAGAGGCTCTCTAGCCATCTATCCCTGGCAGACAGAAACCCTGCTGTTTTTCACAGCTGGATTTTATCTGGGTTCCTTTCTGACTCTGGTTCTATAGGCTGGGGAGCCTAGCTCGAGGTTTAGGCCCCACAGTTCTCAGAGGGACCCCCCCCCCCCGGCCACTGAAATAGCCCTCTAGAACTTCAGCCCCACCTATGGGAGCTCAGTCAGACTTCTTGTGCCTCTTGCGCATTCCCTGCCAGTCTCGTTGAGATGAAGTTGTTTCTTTGGTTTGTCCTTAGTTGTATACAATTGGTTATTTAGGATGATTTCTCTATAGTTTAGTTGTAATTCCAGATTACAACTAAAGATTGGTCCTGGGAGGAGGTTAGTGTAGCCTCAACTTAGTCCTCCAATGTCTTGAATCTCTGAACAAGAAGGCTCTTATTTCAGCAGAAGCATTTCTCTGTAAAAGAATTCAGTGTCTCATTGGCCTTAGCAACAATGAGGCCAGCTTCTCACAGGGGTCTAAGGGACGCTTGTCTCTGAAAGGACATCCCTATCTACCCTGTGTAGGAGGACTTGATGGTCAAGGGTTTGGATAATTTTTACCTGTATCGTCTCCCTCTTTCACATCTATCCTGCTCTTCTCTGATCAAACTTTCTTGTAAATGCCTTAACCAATACTCTGTTTTCTTTGCTTTTCTCCTTACATTATTCGTTATGGCTGTGATATGTTGAAATGCATTTGGGGTTGGCTGGGGCATTAAGATAAGTAGATGCCCCAACAGGACCAAGGAGCACTGCTTATTGCCATGTCAGACACTACTTTAAAAATGGATTTGGCATGTTTGTAAGATGTCCAGGTAGACTTTTCTTTCCTCACTGGTTTTATAGGTACACAGTCTCAGCACCTGCCTCCACTTCCCAGACTGCCAGGATTTCTTACTTTGTTCCTTTCTGAACAAAGGGCAGAGCGAAAGGAGTCCAGAACTCTAAAAGAGTAATGGATGATAGTAATGGTGTGAGAAGGAGGAGAGTAACAATGCAAAAAGAAATTTTAGGTTCTAAGTCTACTGAAATCAAAGGTTCGTGCCTTTTATATGTTATTTTTACAGACTTAGATGATATTTAACAGACCCTCAATGCATTTGGAGGATTGAAATTGGGTTTTCAAAAAAGCTGCTTACATAAATGGCATTGTATTTCATTTGCTAGAAATAGATATTGGTCTGATACATCAGGATGACATTAGATAGTAAATGTTTGACATCTGTAATACTCACACTTCTGCTTCAGATGGTAAACACATTTATTGTCTAAGTGAAGCATTTTGACTCAAAAATGCCTCTTTGATTCAACATTTGCCCTGTGCCTATACATTTTAATTTAGAAAGTATAACTTAAAACCAAAAATTGATGTGGAACTTAAAAAGTTCAGAAATATGTTAATTAAAAATGTATTTTGGATCTGCTCTGCAGAATAGAGTTCATCATACTTCTGGTTCATGGCATACTTTCATTATTGGTTCATATAAGGACCTCTTGTGTATTTATTTAGTTCTTTGTATACCTTTATTCTTCTGTATCCATTTTAGAATGAGTTAATAAAGTACTTTTTAAATTCCTACTGTTATTTTGATAGCTATTGCCTTGAAGTTACTGGTGAATTTAGGGGGAAATAGAATTCTAAAATACTATGTTGTCATATCTGTGAAATGTGGTATATGATTACATTGTTTAGGTCTTTCTTTCAGAGCCTTTAATAGAGTTCCACATTTTCTCTGTTACAAGTCTTGTGCATTCTTCAAGTTAATTGTGAAATGATTTATAGTTGCTTTTGCTATTATGACTATTATATCTTTAGTTGATTAAAAGAGAGCTATTGATGTTTTCTAAGAGTATCATATATCTAGCAACCTTGATCTACTCATATTAATACTAATAGTTTTTAAATTCTGTTGGATATTCTATGTAGATAGCAACGTTATCTTCATATAATGCTGTTTTCCCTTCCCTTCTCATTCTTAAAACTTTTATTTTCTTGACTTATTTACCAGAATCTCTATTAGCAGTGACAGCACTAACCTTGCCTTTTTCTCACTGTCAAAAAGAATGTGGTCAAGAGTTTTTGGTATACACATATACCCTTAACCAGGTAAAGGTTGATGATCTCCTTTATTTTCTTATCGACTTCTTAAAAATTTTTATCTTAAAATTTATGACATAAATAGACATTTTTCTTAATTAAATGTGTTTCTGTCACATGTTTCTCAGATATTTGTGTAAATATCTCCTTTAGTCCACAAATGTGGTGAAAAACTATTTTTTCTTTCTTCTTCTTTTTTTACATTTTTTCTGTCATTTTTCTTTTCCTTTTTTTTTT